>JAVKPL010005459.1:0-109198 GCA_032173675.1 Gastrolobium villosum | reverse complement strand
CCAAATTGGGCAAGTAAAAGTTGTCTTTTCCTGGTCTTCAGGAGCTACAGGTATTTGGTTGTAGCCTGAATAACCATCCAAGAAGCAATAATAAGAGTGGCCCGCCAGTCTTTCCAGCATTTGATCAATAAAAGGTAATGGAAAATGATCTTTCCGCGTAGCTGTGTTCAATCTCCTGTATCGACACACATTCTCCAACCTGTGATAGTTCTGGTTGGAATCAACTCTTGCTTTGCATTGGTAACTACTGTCACACCACCTTTCTTTGGCACTGTTTGAACAGGACTTACCCACACAGAAATTGGGTAAATCATTCCTGCATCAAGAAGCTTTACAACCTCTTTTCTTACCACCTCCTTCATTGTTGGGTTCAATCTTCTTTGTGGTTATCTCACGGGTTTGATATCATCTTCCATGAGAATCTTATGTGTACAAAAAGAAGGATTTATGCCCTTCAAATCAGTAATAGACCATCCTATTGCGGTCTTGTGAGCTTTTAAAACTTTAACCAGCTCCTTTTCTTGACCTTCGGAGAGGTCTTTGTTGATGATTACCGGATAAGTATCACCATCTCCCAAGAACACAGACTTTAAAGTGTCTGGTAATGGTTTCAACTCAACCTTAGGGGCACCAACCTCTACATCTTCACCTTTTTCTTCCAGTACCTCAACAGTAATTCCTTCTTTTTCAAAAGGTATATGATCACGAGCTTTCAACTCATAATCAATCTCTTGAGGTCGCTCTTTCTTGTGTTGAATTTTTTCATGAATAGAATCAACCTGGAAATAATAATTATTCTCAGCAGGTCTCTTCATAGCTTCTGAAACATTGTAGATAATCTCCTCATCATTCATTCTTAGTTTAATCATCCCTTGTTCAACATCAATTAAGGCTCGGGCTGTAGCCAAAAAGGATCTTCCTAATAGCATGGGTTTCTCACTTCCTTCTCCCATATCTAACACCACAAAGTCGGCAGGGAAGATAAAATTATCAACCTTGACAAGGATATCTTCTATAATACCATTAGGTTTCTTCACGGATCTATCAGCCAATTGGAGAGATACCTCGGTAGGCTTCAATTCCTCAATCCCCAACGATTTGTACACTGAAAAGGGCATCAGATTAATGCTAGCCCCAAGATCACATAAAGATTTCCCAATGCCAATATCACCAATAGCAATAGGGATATTAAAACTCCCTGGATCACTAAGCTTATCTGGGATTTTCTGCTGGATAAAAGCACTACACTCCTCAGTGAGTGTTACAGTTTGGCATTCCTGCGGCTTCTGCTTCCTGGATAAAAGATCTTTCATGAATTTTGCATATCCAGGCATATTTGCTAGGGCTTCAGCAAAAGGAATATTGATATGTAGCTTCTTGAAAATGTCCAAGAATCTATCATAATGTTTGTTATAGGCTCCCTTCTTGAATCTTTCTGGATAGGGTGCCTTAGACATCACATATTCGTGGCTTAACTCATGCTTTTTCTTTGCCACAACTGGTTGTTCTTCAACCTGCTCTTGTTCAATCACAACTTCCTTTTCTTTTTCTTGTACAATTACCTCAATCTCTGGTTTAATTGCTTCCTCATTCTGTTGTTCTTTCCCTTTTGTTGTATCTTCCAAATTTACCGGAGGTTTTGTTGGAACTAGCAATGTCTTACCACTTCTTGTTGTGATAGCCATACAGTCATCCTTTGGATTGATGACTGTATTGCTTGGAAAGGTACCTTGAATTCTTTCTGAAAACTGCTTGGCTAGCTGGCCTATCTGATTCTCCAGGTTTTTGATGGAAGCATTTGTGTTTTTATTGTTGGCTCTAGTTTCCTCCATGAAAGCATTGGTATGTTGAGCCATCTCATTAGAAGCCTTAGCCATTTGAGCAAAAGCTTTTTTCCACTCAGCTGGCTCTTTTTGTTGATTCTGTGAAGATTGAGCATAATTATTATTATATTTAAAATCCATACCTGATCCTTGAGTCCTCCGCTAAAAATTGTTGTTACCACCAGGGAAATTCTGATTTCGCTGGAAGTTTTGTTGTTGTTGTTGAGGACGCTGATCATACCAGATCCCATTCACCTGTAATTGTTGAAGTGAATCTTCGGATGATGGATTCGGACACTCACTGGATTCATGACTTTCTTGGCATTGATCACAAACCATAGGAGTTGTTTGGACCTTTGACACTTGAAACTTGTCAAATTTCTCACTTAAACTGTCAAACTTTTTAGATAATGATATTACATCACTATCTGCTGGTTTTGTTGTTGCTCTTTGTGTGGGAGCTAGCACACTTTCATTTTCATTCCTTGCAAGCTTTTTGGTCAAATCAATAGCCTGCTCATACGTACTTTCCCAAATAGAACCTCCAGCGGCACTATTTATTATCATCCTTGTTTCAGGAGTGATTCCATTGAAGAATATCACTACTTTTCTATCATCATCTCCTTCATAATGTGCACATTTCCTGTTAAGTTCCTGGAATCTGTTCCATGTTGCACAGAGTGATTCTCCTTCCAGCTGGCGAAAGTTTGTGATTTCATTCACCAGCTGATTATATTTTTCCATGGAGAAGAAATGATCAAAGAATTTGCTGGACAAATCTTCCCATGTAAGGATGTTGTTCGCTGGCAGTCGTTCAATCCACCTCAATGCTTTTCCCTTAACAGCAAAAGGGAACAACCGGAGCCTGATAGCATCTGTAGATACTCCATTGTGCTTAGTTGTATCACAGACCATTAGGAATCGGTCTATAAACTCATGAGGATCTTCATCATCAGCACCAGAAAACTGAACCCTTTCCACCAAAGAAATCAATGATGGCTTGAGTTCAAAGTTGTTGGCCTCCACATTTGGCCTTACTATGCTTGAATTGGCCCTGTTGAATACTGGAGTCAGAATTGTATTCAACAGTCTTGGAGGTTGATTGTTGGCATTTCCTCCTCGTCCATGACCAGCATTGTTGTTTTCTGCCATCTCTTGAATTGGTTGTAAAGGTATGTGCTTAGAATCTTCCCAAATGATCTGTCTAGCAGCCTTCCTTAGTTGCTTTTCTGTCCTTGCAATTTCAGAATCAATTACAAAGTCCTTAGGCAGAAGTCTGCCTCGCATAAAACTCAGAGAAAATTATTAGTAGCACCTGAACAACACAAAACAAGATAAAAAGAATAAAAATAAAAATCTAATCTCAAGAATCTACGGTTATTTGTAATATTGAATTTACAATCCCCGGCAACGGCGCCAAAAACTTGTTGCGTAATCGGCAAGTGTACCGATCGTTCCAAGTAATAAAAGTGATAAGTAAGATCGTCTCCACAGGGATTGGAAAACAACTACTACGATAACCAGTCCTCTTAAGTTAGATGAATCGATTTGTGTTTCCACAATATGGTAAATAATTAAAAAGTAAAGACTTGTTTTTAGGTTTTTACGAAAAAGACTTAAAATAAGTAAATGAAAGAAATGTTTTTGTAGAAGAAGTGATGAAGAATACTGTAGCCAGGGTACATTCACCAATTGTTCCCAATTTTACTTTGGATTGATTCACAATACTTATCGAAATTAACAACTCAGACAAATTATCATCTTTTAGAAATAATTAGTTAGATCCCAATCCCTTGGTGATCTAACCCTTTACTTCAGTTGGAACCCTAATCCCTTAGTAATCCCGCCTGAAAATAAGCATTATGTAGATAAATCCCACGAATGCAATCCATACAAGTCTATTCCTAGAACATGCATGGAGCGTCATCTTTATCTCCTTTCAGGATCAGTATTCCAATATTCCTATTGCGAACCCTAATCCCCAGAATATCATCCCCTATTAGGTTGATCAGATCTAACAGAAATAATATCAATACGCGCAAGATAAAGATGAAATATATTAAAATCAACACATATAATGATTCGATCCTTGTAACAATTGTTCACAAAGGGATCATGGCCCTGACTATAGAAAATAGATCTAGCCAATCAACATCATGATCGTTGATCTGATTTCAATATGAACTGAAAATAAAAATAAAAGAAGATTACAAAAATGGGACGACGAACACGAAGAACGCCTTCCTTCTCCAGCCGAATCTGCCTCTTTTGGTTCTTGTAGTCTATGCCTCCTTCCAAGGTTAAGTCTCTTTTTATAAGAGACCTTGACCTAATTTGCTAAATTTGAACTTCATCTTTTCGCGCCTCCCACGCTGACAGCGCCACTCCCGCGCTGTGAGTGTGGGAGGTTCTGTCTGTTTTTGCCCACCCGCGCTGATGGCGCGGATCTCGCGCTCTCAGCGCGGGATCTTCTGCCAATTTTCTGCTTCCCACGCTCTGAGCGCCATACCCGTGCTGTGAGCGTGGGATTTTAGGTCTTCTTTGCCCTTTTTGCCTTCTTTTACTGTATCTTTCCTGATATTCAGACTTTGGATACTTTTAATCAGTTTTTCTGCCTTTCTTGCATTGATTGAGTCACTTTCTTCTTCTTTTCGTCTTGTAATTTCTTATATGTTGATCGCATATCAAATAATTCCCAGATTTAAACTTTGCTGTCCCTAGCAATGTACAAGACTAAATCCAGGAAACAATCAATTAATCCAACATAACATCGTACAGCCAATCAATAGATTATCACACTAAGCATGCTTGAATCAATGCAAAGAATTTTAGCAATGCCTTTTGTGAAAAGATCAGAATCTAGTTTGAACACCCCTCACCCAGATAATCATATAACGCTCAACACTCAAGTGTTTGGGGGAATGACAATCACTCAATCTATCACAGTAATAACATTACCATAAGCTTGCTCATATTCTCAAGTTCCTAAAGATGAGAAACATTAACACATGCACAACTGATCAAAAGGACTTCACAGATTGTAACTTGGCCGGGCTAAAGGGTAGGAATTTATGGATAGTAGCTCAAGCAACAATGAGATTGAAAAACTGATATTATTTCATTTTTAACACCTTCAACTCAATGATTTTGCTCCACTAACATTCCCACAGAATTTCAGGAATTAATTCCTTTCAGCCACCTTTTCTTTACACTCACCCTTTTCCTTTTTCTTTTGCTTTTTCCTTTTTCTCCTTTTTTATTTTAAGGGCACAATTCAGTCGCCTTTCTTTACATTGACCTCTGTGGAGCTTACCTCAATTTCTTTGTTCCATTTCAAAACATCAGTGATTCAATCTCAATTAAGGTAAGACAATAGGAATATGGCTAAGCAATCAACAGGAATTATGAACAAAAAGGCTCAGGCTCAAAGGGGTTAGCAATGGAAAAATTCATATAGGTGGGTTATTTGGCCATGGCTAACAGAATAACTCGTACATACCACACATTTTATGGGTTGGCTCAATCACAAAAAGACCATTATCATCGTCAACACCACCAATGATCATGTCCATTCTTATGGTAAAGATTAACAAGGTTGTGTGATGTTGCCTAAGGGATCTCATTCACTAACATCTCAAGCTCCTCAAGCTCTCCATCATCATTCACGCTTTCTATCATCTCTTTCCCAATCTCAACACTTTCACACACCAAGAAACCAACAAAGAAGTGAAAGAACAACAACAAAAAATGATGAAGAAAAATAACAAACGAAAATTCATAGCAGTCCAAGAATCAGAAAACCCATTTGAGATATTGATTCAATGAGACTGAAAAATAGAACCCCATCACAGATTACAACTCTTTAGCCATCTGGGTTAGGTTCAGAGGTTGCAAAAGCTCAAAAAGATGGTTCCTTTGTGATGAGAATTCCAATTGCATTTGCATTTTCAGAAAATCAGATTATTTGGGTTAAGGTATTGTTTGTGAGGAGTTGGTGAAGCATGCAAATATTGAAGATTCACATGTTGTTTTGAGAACACACGGCACTCGCCATTAAAGCTGGAGCAAGAAAATACTGTTAGAAGAGGGTAATTTTGGCATATCCTTCATCATCTTTTTTTCATTTACCAGGTTAACGTCAAATACCACCTTGGAAGTGGGATTTGAACATAGTGTATTTCATCTGATTTTGCAAACAATCATCAATCGTTGGGTAAATTGGTTTGTTAGGAAAAAAAATTGATATCTTGTACCAAACATGGACAGCACACAATCCCACTTTCAGTTGCCTGGCTATATTTCAAGAAAGCTCCTACCAAATGCTCCCTTAATCTTTTACTCTATGTACTCCGGGTAGTATAATTATAACATGAATCACTTTCCATGTGATTGACCATATGTAGCACTGATACCGACACGGGACACGTGACACGATACGACACGACACTCCAACACGTTAATTCTAAAAAATGTTAGATTTCGACACGTTAGGACACGTTTTGATATTAAATAATATTTTTAATTTATGTAGTATATATTATATTTAATATTCAATAATTTAACAAAAAAATGAATCTAAACCTATAATATTCATAAATTTTGCAAAGAAACATAACATATCCCAAATATTTATATTAAACTCAATAAAATGATAATCGTAATCGAACGAATCTAATAGTTGGAACTAAAAACTCAACGCAAATCAACATTTGAACCTTTTTTTGAATTTCTATAATGCGTGTTGGAGTGTCGGGGTGTCCGAGAGTGTCGGGAAGTGTCAGACACGACACGTCAGGATTTTTGAAGTGTCGGTGCTTCATAGACTGCGAGTACATAGGATAAAAAAAACTAAAAGAACACAACTTACATTCTTTTAACATATAATTTTTTTTCCCTTTTACATACATATACTTCACGCATATAAATAAGACTTATTATTAACAGTAATTATTTTTTTTTGATTTATTCTAATAAATAAAACATTTTTGTTTCATCCGGGGATTATTAGATACATTGAGTAAAAGTATGTTGTTAAACCTGGACAGGTGATCGACCAGGTCGGGATACTGGGTCACTGGTCGGACCGGTTGACCCGGATATATATAAATATATGTATATAAATATGAAAAATCAGCATTTGGGTACAACTTGAGAAACATTAATTTGTCCTACTCACTCGATGTATATGTAAAGATTTTACAAAAAATTCCAAATCTTGCAAAATGAACACAGTACTGATCCGTGTAGGCAACATACCATCAATATCAACAAACTTCTAGAGATAAGAATAATAACTTAACAAAAGTAATTACCATAACTTCAATTCTTCCAAAGAGTAGTTCAAGACTTCAAGCAAAATGACTATTGAGGATACACATATTATAACCCCACCACCAAACAGATCCATCATCTGTCAACTCACAAAATAAGCTCAAAATATAATATATCCAACCACACTTTTACAGTTCACAAGTTCATAATTACTCAATAAATTGCACAAAATAAGCATAAATAAATAGAAATGCATGTTATCACTATGCCCATGGTTCCAAAGTTGCATAAATGAATTCAGGTCCACCAAACTCATCTAAATCTTGACCAACATTACTTTCATTTTGGGCTATAACTTCAATGATGTGTGAATCTGCATCATTATCTTCATCTTCATCCAAATTTAATTGATCTATGACAATTAAATTTTCATGTAAGTTACTAGCAAATATGAATACTGGGTTATTTGCAAGAATGGTTATTTGATGTCCTAAATAGCAGTGACCAGTCTGCTGACTTGATGTCCTAAACTAGAAACAGAACAATATGAATACTGGGTATTTGAAAAATAATAATATTTAATAATATGCATACAAAATCAGCAAAGCAAACGTAATTTTGATGTTCAATAACTATTTAAAGATGGCAAAGCAAAATTTAACATATTTCCTACTAATAAATTTGACATATTATTTGAAACCAAAAAAAGAAGAACAATGGAGACGAGATATATGAGTACCTCTGTTACGCGCGAGAGAGAGGGAATGAAAGACCATAAATCAAAGAAATTTTTGTCAGAGAAGAGAGAGTGAGCGACGCAAGGGAGAAGAGAGTATGAAGCGAGAAAATGGAGAGAGAGAAGATTAAGGGTTTCAAAATGGAGTATTCATACAGAAAGAAAGGTAAACCATGAAAGGGAAAGAGGGAGACTCAAACTCACCTGGAGCAACGCGGCGGCGGCGACGAAGAACACCACCAGGAGCGACGCAACGGCGATGAAGAAGACTATGAATTTCGCATGGTTTAGCCGTTTAGCATTTAGGGCTTTCGTAAACTTTAGGGATTTTTTAGGGACATAGTTATTTTTGTGTGTTTTTTTAAGTTTTTTTTTTACATTGACCTGGACCGGTTCATAGAACCCGGAGGGTCACTGTAACCCATTAAAAACCCGGCGGATCGTGCGAGTCACTAGGGGCTGATCGTGCGGGTCAATGTAAAAACCCCGGCGGATCGTGCGGGTCACTAGGGGCTGAATGTTTGACCGGTCCAATAGTTCACCCAAACCGGTGACTCGGGTCGACCCGGCCGGATCGGTCCGGGTTTAACAGCACTTTATCAAATAAGGATGAGAAAATTTGGATCCTTTTCGTGTCCATTGCTTTGGAATGTCAAAGTTCATATTTAGCAAGGAGACCAATTAAGTCAGCATACGGAAACCTTACTCCATACTTAAAATTTGTTTTAATTTTTGTGCAATCGAAGAATAGTACTATTCATACAATGGGAGTGTGGAAGATCTGTTCTCATTAACTCAACTAGATTAGAGAAAACCTGTTTTATAGCTGGGTCTCTACGAGATTTGTGTTAATACATAGACATCTGTTTCTGATTGAAATTTGTCACTTTTGGTGTCTCTGTGCTTTGAAAGATATGAAGTTCATATTCAGCTATGGAGACTAATCAAAGTGAGCCACATGATAATCGAGCTATTAAAACAATCAGAAAACGATGCTACAAGCTACGTTTCAGCCAGAAGAGTAAGCACATTAGTTTAACTTGCTTGAAAGGATGAGGAAACGGTAGATGTGTGACTATAGCTTGCAAATGAATAATAGATACGAAATAGCAATAAAATGACTATTCAGCAATAAAGAATGTAAAGAGAGCAGAGAATGACACAAAAAACTAATTCATTTCATATATAATGACCGAATTCCCCAGTCACAACTGACTCTCCGAAACATAGAAGAAATGGACTGAATATCATCTTACAGAAAGAATAAAATAATGAGAACAAATTGACTCCAAATGTATCTGATATTTAATAAAGAACAGAAAACATAATTGCTGCATTCATACAAATTGAACTAATCACTTTTTGAACTGGTAATTCTTTATCTGCAACAAAGAATGAAAGAATAATAACAATTTTTCCTACCTACAAAGAATATCTCTCTCTCTATTCTTTTGTCTCTGTGTGTATACCGTGAAGAGTGACGGAATGTATGAAGAAAAACCCCAAACGGCAATCAAATAGGCTGAGAAACAGATGATGAAGTGCCTGCAGCATCAACTGGTGCCCATGCCGAGACACTGTAGAGTGGGTTATCTAGCCAACCAAGAGTTAGTGCTGCTGCTGCTCCATCTTCTAACTCCTGCTTCTTCACATTGAAATTATCACAAGAATACATTTTCAACAACAACTGGCTCTGAATCCTTTCCCTCTCGCTAACTCCCATGCATCTGAACCCTCCTTGCTCCATCATCTTCCTCCAATTCACGAAACTCTCATGCCTCTCCAACCTGTCGCTTCCTTCACAAGCAATGATGTTCCTTATCTCCCGAGCATACATCTCCTCTATCTTAGTCCTCATGGGGCTCTCTCTTGGAAGGCAGTGATCAATCGAATCAAACAGAGCAGAGTAATATTTCAAAGCATTGCACACTCTTGTTTCCAACCTGACCTCATTGTGCTGTGCTTCTTGCTCTGCCATAACCACCATTGTAGGATTTGTGCTGCGAATGAGCCCCAAAAAATCCCTCAAAGCTCCTCCGCTCCCATCATAAAGCGTCTTGTGTAGCTGCAGAACACAATTCACAGCCACGCTTTCGTGTTCCTTCACATGAAGCATCCAAAGCCTCACATCTTCGAGCCTAACCACCACCGGATGAAACTCGAAGGGAAGGTTCAATGCCTCAGCAAATCCAGAAAGCCCATCACCGGTTTCATTCAGCTCTTGCTTGGACTCCCCAATGCCCGTGATTCTAACATGGCTCGGAGGATTAGTCCTCGAAGCTAAACTCTGGAACAAGCTCGGCCATTGAAGCCCTTGCTTTATATCAAGATCTATGATGTGAACCCTGTCTTTCCCTTCAAAAGCTCTCAACAATATTTCATTTGAAGTGAAATGAAGGAACTTGGGGATTGGACTGACCTGATTCAGAAGCCTTAATGCAGTGCCAGTTTCATCCTCCACCACCACCCTATCTAGCTCCCGAGGAGTGGTAATATGAAATACATGAGGCCAAAGCCTGGTAACCCTGATGGCCAAGGCTTCGGTAAAATAAGCACACAAACGGCTTATGGAGGTTTCCTTTGGAGACGCAAGATCACCCAGTGTTGCTATGAAATGGTTGATTGTAGCCACATTCTTCGATCCAATAGCTTCAACGCAAGCAGTAAGTAAACTAACAAGTTCAAATCCACCATTCTCCTCTTGGCTATCCTCCTCTCCTGCCTCCACCTCAGTGCCTTCATAGTTATTAGGAATCCCTTGTAAGCATTTTATCAGCAATTCAATAATTCATTCAACAATGTCATTCAAGAACATGATACAAGATCTTGAGAATTCATGATTTTCACATAAAAGCGTACCTTCCTCCATTAGTGCGGAAGAAATTTGATGATGGAAGATTATTTCTCAAGGTCTTTACCCTCTGATTTACTTGTATCGTCTATGACAGAGATCTGATACAACTTTTATGGACAGACCATGAAGTAGAGAATTCTCAGAGATGATCATAATCAGAGTCTCACCATTTTCCTCTTAATATAACTGAACAATGTCACCAGTCATGAAGTTTCAAATAACTCATTATAACTTCCCATTATTGCGAAACGTCGAAACGTCAATTACCATTAATGTAAAACGTTACCATAATGCAAAACGTCAAAACGTCAATTACTATTAATGCGAAACGTCAATTACCATAAAGCCTCTTTTATAATTAATTAAACCAATTGACACACATTACACATGAGACACAAATAGTTTTACATTCTCCCATTTGGCTCATGTCATAAGGATTCCCTTCATGATTTAATTAACATTCACTATAATGCGCATTTACTAGGCTAAAGGTTCCATATATTGACGGCATCATAATTCATTATTAGAAATAAAATCAACATGAGTCATGGAGATTGTATGTTATCAAGTCGGTATAGTCCCTTCCATGTACTATTATATTGACTCTTCTTCCTAACATGATACTTTAATAGGGATTGTACATTATGTACAACAATAATGTCTTCATAACGGAACATAAATATTTTCAATATCATCACATATACTTGCATGCATACATAAATTGAAAATAAGACAATAACAGAAACATATATTCATTAATGAGCTCAGAGTGTCAACACTTAATGCATAACCATAATTTTTATCATTCAGTAGCTGACATAATGCCCATTTTACATACATGACAAGTAAATGTCTTGGGCGGTAGCCCCTTCGTCAAGGGATCAGCTAACATAAGATCGGTGCTAATATGCTCTATAGACACTCTATGTTTCTGAACCTCTTCTTTAACGACAAAGTACTTTAATTCCATATGTTTAGCACCTTCGGAATACTTGTCGTTTTCAGAAAAGAAGACTGTTGCGGAATTATCACAATAAATTTTCAGCGGCTTTTCATTATTGTCGACCAATCCAAGCCCTGAAATAAAATTTCGTAGCCATTTAGCCTGAATCGTGGCTTCAAAGCATGCCACAAATTCAGCTTTCATAGTGGACACAGCTTTTACAGTCTGCTTCGCACTTTTCCATGATATAGCTCCTTCAGCTAAAAGATACAGGTACCCACATGTAGACTTTCTTGTGTCTACGTATCCTGCAAATTATGAATCTGTGTATCCAATCACTTCAAGGTTGTTAGACCTTCTATAAGTAAGCATGTGACCTTTAGTTCCTTAGATTTCTTTTTGTTCCAATTCACTTTTATGACATAACTTATCTCTTTTCTGAATTGGAACTGGAGACGATGAGCAGTTTTCCATTCTGAATCTCTCTAGAACTCTATTAATGTATGCTTTCTGAGACAAACCTAACAGTCCTTGTGATCTATCAAGGAATATTTCTATTCCTATCACGTAAGCTGCCTCACCCATATCTTTCTTTTCAAAGTTACTAGAGAGAAACTTCTTAGTCTCATTTAAAAAACCAAGATCGTTAGTTGCTAGCAAAATATCATCAATATACAGAATCAATAATATAAGCTTAGTCCCACTGATCTTCAGATATATACATCGATCAACGATGTTTTCTTTAAATCCAAAGGAAACAACAGTATCATTAAACTTAAGATACCATTGCTGTGAAGTTTGTTTAAGTCTGTATATTGACTTCTTAAGTTTGCACACCATGTGCTCTTTACCCTTTTCTATGAACCCCATTGGTTGGTCCATATAAACATCTTCATCTAAATTTTCATTTAGAAAGTCAGTTTTCACATCCATTTGGTGTAACTCAAGATCATAATGAGCCACCAATGTCATAATGATTCTTAAATATACATGTATAACCAATTACAAAAATATATAAAAATCATAAACTAAAATAGAAAAAAAAACTTATAAAAAATATGTATAATTAATATAAAAAGTTTTAAATTTTAAATTTAAATACAAAATGACGTCTGTCATTCTATAAAAAAAATTATTAAAATTTAAGAACTATAAAAATGAAAATTTTAATTTAGTGCATAAGAAAGAATTTAAACTTTCATTTTTTTATCGCAATAGTGTAATTAACACAAATACTTGCAAAAAAGAATTATTTATATAAAATGCTGACAGTTAGAGGGTGAAAACTGGGCTAGGCCCGGAGGGCCGGCCCGCCAATATATTTTTATAATTCAATTAAAATTTTATCTTTCTTCTTTTATAATTAAATTACTAAATCTGATTTCAACTTTTTGTAAATACAAATTTGTGAAATTCTAAAGACAAACGACACTAATCCTTGCAAAAAAAATTAGTTATATAAAATGCTGACAGTTAGAGGTGGAAAACTGGTCTCGGCCCGGAAGGCCAGCCCGCTAATATATTTTTATAATTCAACTGAAATTTTATCCTTCTTCTTTTATAATTAAATTACTAAATCTGATTTCAATTTTTGTAAATATAAATTTGTGAAAATGACACAAATCCTTGCAAAAAAAATAATTATTTATTTTTATTTTATAAATCTGATTGTAGTAAATGAAAGTTCATTTTTAAGATAAAATATAAAAACCTAAACGCAACTATAAAAATCTTTTTTTTGTGGATAAATATAAAAACCTTTTACATGCTGATAATTAGAGGTGGCAAATTGGACTCAGCTTGGAGGGCCGACCAACAAACACATTTTTATAATTAAATTAAAATTTCATCATTCTTCTTTTATAATTAAATTCCTAAATCTGATTTTAATCCTTGCAAATAATAATTATTAATTATTATTTTTTAAATGTTATTGCAAAAAATTAAAGTATCTCAAAGATTAGTGTAGTTGCTTTGATTCTGTTTATATGCATTTGTTGCAATGTAAGCAAAAAATATGACTTATACATGCTTATTTGATTAAGTTGCATTCAAATCCCGTTCAGACAATAATTTTTTTGGTCCTTAAAAAAATTAATGCATTTTTTTTTGCTGATACTATGAATTTTGGCTGTTAACATATTAGTGTTACTTATTTAATGAGTTTTTGCCTTCTGTATCGTCGGCACAAGGAATGAAAATCACATAAGAAATGACATATTTAGTAAGTGTTGAACTTATTCCTCCAATGATTTCTACGAAATGACACTGAATGAATAGCGTTTTCATATTATAGGTAAAAGCTGATATTTTAAATCCATATTTACTTGGTGTTATTGTTACCTTGATTTTATTGATGGATATTATAGTTAGCAAAGATTTGTACGCATTTTTCTTTTTATATCTCTTTCTCATGTTAACATGGTGTATTATAACGTATTATGGTGTATTACGATGTAGTTGTATGCAAAATTAATTATCCCTCTGAATAGCAGATTTTTGTTTGTGGTTGATATTTGCAAGATTCTGTCTGAAATATAGAACAAAATAACAACACAGTTTTTTGTAAGTATAAAATTTGCAGTGTGATTAACGAACCACGGTAGACGACAAAAATTTTGATCTTTTTTCCCCGTGCATCGCACGGGTAATATACCAGTAACCTTATATAGCAGAGTCCCTTAATACATCAAAATGATGTAAGTCCTGACAGTATAAGATCTGATGGCTGATAGTATAAGGCCTGATTGTATAAGACCTAATTAAATTTTAATACGATTTAGCGTTTGACATGATATTATATAAGATAATATATTGTAAAGATAAAATCATCTAATGTTTGGTACATAGTATAGGATAAGGCCTGATAGTATAAGACCTGATTAAATTTTAATATTATTCAACATTTGACATGATATTATATAAGGGGATAGGTTATTCTACGTACCATTTTTTCTGCTTACCTTTGCCTATCACCCTCCAACACCATTAGATTAGAATCTCAAAAAGAGAGAGAAAAATAAATGTTAGTTAAGACTATGAGGAAACAGTGTTTTAGAGGGGAAGGTAAAGGTAGGCAGAAAAAGTGGTAGGTAGAATAATTTATCCCTTATATAAGATAATATATTGTATAAAAATAAATATTTTTGACAAAAATACCTTTTAATGAATTTATATAAATCTTCCAAATATATCAGATGATATTATTTTTTGTAGAAATTTGTTGATTAGAAATATTAATTTTTATCAAAATAAAAATCTTCAATATTTTAAAATTTTATATAATGAAAAATAATTTTTTTTATTTTTAAATATTGAAAATTATTTTTTATTTTAATATATTAATATTTAAATAATATATTAATTCTTGTGAATTGCGTTGTTTAATACATCAATTCCTTATGAGGCCTAATCCTACCCTCTTAGGCTTGATTGAGTTATACATCATTTTGATGTATAAAGGGATCCTGCTGTATAAGCTTATACTATACGATAGTCACACCAAACAATTAAGGGCCTGTTTGGTGTGACGTATAAGGCATGATAATATAAGCTTATATTATACGTTATGACATTTTCAATTGTTTGGTGTGACCATCGTATAGTATAAGCTTATACAGCAGAATCCCTTAATACATCAAAATGATGTATAACTTTATCCGGCCTAAGAGAGAGTGATAAGGTCTGATAAGAGGTTAGTGTGTTAACATCGTTGACTAGTACAATTCTCAAAAATTAATATATTATTATTATTATTTTGGAGATAATATTATTTTAATATTAATATGTTAAAATAAAAATTAATTTTTAAATATATTAATTTTTAAAATATTGAATATTTTTATTTTTATAAAAATTAATTCATGTTGTGGACACACCGATCAATAAATTTTTATAAAAATTAATATCATATGACATTTTTTGAAGAATTATATAAATTCTTTATTAAAGGATATTTTTATTAAAAATATTTATTTTTATCCTGTATAGTATTATACAGTGCATTACCAAATATTAGATGATATTATCTTATATAATATATTATTTTATACAATATCGTATCAAACGCTGGATAGTATTAAAATTTAATCAGGTTTTATACAATCAGACCTTATACTATCAGGCCTTATCCTATACTATGCACCAAACGTGCCCTAAAAATGTCATAACATATAGTATAAACTTATATTATCAGGTCTTATACATCACACCAAACACACCCTTAAACTCAATGTATGGATTCCTGGTACGAAATGGTTCCAACTTAATTGCATTGGATGAGTAATTAATAAATTGGTGGAGAAATTTAAAATGAAAATAAAAATTAAGTGCATCACCATTCACCGTAATTAAACCCATTGTCTTAGCTTATCAAGAACTTCGTCCATTTTTAAGCACCTTTACAAATTCTTCGTTTACTTTATTGTTCATCTTTAGCTCTGAAATAAACTTGAATATAAGAGTATCTTTATTGGTACCCAACCCCATTTTCGCAAGCCCAAGCCCACCACGGCACCACCATGGACCATGGTCATCTAGCTCTTCGGCGTGCCTAAAGACCGCCCCTAATGCAAAGAACTAGAACAACTTCCTCCGAAAAAAGTTATTTAACACTAACAATGATTTTTTTTTTTTAATATTACAGTCATTTCATCGTTTCGCGACTAGTCCGATTTAGAGCGGGTTTCGCGATTAATATTTTAAATCTCTCCCAAAGACAATAATAGACAGAATCAAACAAATGCTCTCACCCCCACCTGTCCAGTTCGGCGCCAACTGAACTATCATCATTTAACACTGAGAATGAAACTTTAGTATTACAAAATAATTACAACATTAAGTCATTAAATTGGTTTAGTGAGGAGCAGTTTGTATATGAGGTCATATATTCAAATATCCATTGTATAATTTTTTTTCTAACAATTTAGTTTACGAATAATAGATGCTCTCTAACGCAGTCTAATTTCAGTGTGAAGTATTGATATATGATGAGTGATATTCTTACTATCAAAAAATTTTACTACCAACTTACTACCTATCTAATCACCATTAGATTAACTCTCTTCAAAAACTTTTTAACATTCTCTCTCTTCAAAAACTTTTTAACATTCTCTCTCTTCAAAAACTTTTTAACATTCTCTCTCTCCAAAAACTTTTTAACATTCTCTCTTTCATCCAATGGTGATGTGATAGGTAGTAAGTTAGTAGTAAAAAAATTTGATAATTAGAATACCCTTACTCTTGATATATAACGGTTAATTTAACGATAAGTCATTCGAAAAAGTTGTGCTGTTCTCAACAGTGAGTTTTCCTTTAAAACGAAAAATCAAAATCAAAACAAAACGAAAAGTTATGCAACAACGGCTCAATCGATTCAATTTCTAAAGGCACGATGTTTTAATTTTAATTATTTTGATTTAAGTAAGTCAAAATGTATTTGCAAGAAATCTTCCATTATGAGGCAAGAGTATTACCCTAGCATAGACAAAAAATTAAACTTAGCTTTGTCATCCAACGATAATTTGATGCATTGAATAATGAGATTTATATCTATCATGTCACATGACACCAAAAATTTTCCTACACACACAACATTTTGTGGGGCCCACACTTTCTAAAGCAAAAAAAAAAAAAAACTAATGCACGCAAAACGAATCTCTATAACATTACACAATCATTTTTCCTACAACATAACTCTTATAAAACCCTTGAATAATATACCTTTGTATTATATTACATAGGATTTAATGTATGTCATTTTAAAGGAGGTAATTTGTGTCCTTTTAATTTTTGGGTTTAGTATGTGTCATTTTAAAATTTTATTTTTAAGTTTAGTGTGTGTCATTTTAAATGATGTAAGTTGCGTCCTTTAGTTTTTTGCTCTATATACTCCCGGTAGTACATAGTTATAACATAAAGTTGCTTTTTTCACTTTTCACGTCAACTATGTACTACCGGGAGTACATAGAGTGAAAAACTAAAAGGACACAACTTACATCCTTCAAAAACACAAAAAATTTCCCTTAGGGGGCGTTAGGTTGAGGAGATTTTTTTTGAATATTAGGGAAATGTAATTACTAGAGAAATGGTTGGAAAGTGAGTTTGTAGGAAAATGTAAAAAAAATTGTTTGGTATGCTTAAATATTATTACGGAAATTGGATTAAATTTTCTGAGTATATGTTTGGTTGAAGTTAAAAGATTGATGGGAAAATGGGTTGAAAATACTAAAATAACTCCTACATACCACACATTTTATGGGTTGGCTCATTCACAAAAAAACCATTATCATCGTCAACATCACCAATGATCATGTCCATTCTTATGGTAAAGATTAACAAGGTTCTGTGATGTTGCCTAATGGATCTCATTCACTAACATATCAAGCTCCTCAAGCTCTCCATCATCATTCACGCTTTCTATCATCTCTTTCCCCATCTCAACACTTTCACACACCAAGAAACCAACAAAGAAGTGAAAGAACAACAACAAAAAATGGATGAAGAAAAATAACAAACGAAAATTCACAACAGTCCAAAAATCAGAAAACCCATTTGAGATATTGATTCAATGAGACTGAAAAACAGAACCCCATGACAGATTACAACTCTTTAGCCATCTGGGTTAGGTTCAGAGGTTGCAAAAGCTCAAAAAGATGGTTCCTTTGTGATGAGAATTCCAATTGCATTTGCATTTTCAGAAAATCGGATTATTTGGGTTATGGTATTATTTGTGAGGAGTTGGTGAAGCATGCAAATATTGAAGATTCACATGTTGTTTTGAGAACACACACCACTCGCCATTAAAGCTGGAGCAAGAAAATAATGTTAGAAGAGGGTAATTTTGGCATATCCTTCATCATCTTTTTTTCATTTACCTGGTTAACGTCAAATACCACCTTGGAAGTGGGATTTGAACATAGTGTATTTCATCTGATTTTGCAAACAATCATCAATCGCTGGGTAAATTGGTTTGTTAAGAGAAAAAAATTGATATCTTGTACCAAACATGGATAGCACACAATCCCACTTTCAGTTGCCTGGCTATATTTCAAGAAAGCTCCTACCAAACGCTCCCTTAGTCTTTTACTCTATGTACTCCGGGTAGTATAATTATAACATGAATCACTTTCCACGTGATTGAGAAGAGAGAGAAAAAAAATAACTTTTCATGTTATAACCATATATTACTGCGAGTACATAGAATAAAAAAAACTAAAAGAACACAACTTACATTCTTTTAACATATAAATTTTTTTCCCTGTTACATACATATACTTCACGCATATAAATAAAACTTATTAACAGTAATTATTATTTTTGATTTATTCTAATAAATAAAACATTGTTATTTCATCCGGGGATTATTTGATACATTGAGTAAAAGTACGTTGTTAAACTCGGACAGGTGATCGACCCGATCGGGATACTGGGTCACTGGTCGGACCGGTTGACCCGGATATATATAAATATATATAAATATATGTATATAAATATGAAAAATCAGCATCTGGGTACAATTTGAGAAACATTAATTTTTCCTACTCACTCAGTGTATATGTAAAGATTTTACAAAAAATCCCAAATCTTGCAAAATGAACCGTGTAGCAACATACCATCAATATCAACAAACTTCTAGAGATAAGAATAATAACTTAACAAAAGTAATTACCATAACTTCAATTCTTCCAAAGAGTAGTTCAAGACTTCAAGCAAAATAACTATTGAGGATACACATATTATAACCCCACCACCAAACAGATCCGTCATATGTCAACTCATAAAATAAGCTCAAAATATAATATATCCAACCACACTTTTACGGTTTCACAAGTTCATAATTACTCAATAAATTGCACAAAATAAGCATAAATAAATAGAAATGCATGTTATCACTATGCCCATGGTTCCAAAGTTGCATCAATGAATTCAGGTCCACCAAACTCATCTAAATCTTGACCAACATTACTTTCATTTTGGGCTATAACTTCAACGATGTGTGAATCTGCATCATTATCTTCATTCTCATCCAAATTTAATTGATCTATGACAATTAAATTTTCATGTAAGTTACTAGCAAATATGAATACTGGGATATTTGCAAGAATGGTTATTTGATGTCCTAAATAGCAGTGACCAGTCTGCTGACTTGATGTCCTAAACTAGAAACAGAACAATATGAATACTGGGTATTTGAAAAATAATAATATTTAATAATATGCATACAAAATCAGCAAAGCACACGTAATTTTGATGTTCAATAACTATTTAAAGATGGCAAAGCAAAATTTAACATATTTCCTACTAATAAATTTGACATATTATTTGAAACCAAAAAAAGAAGAACAATGGAGACGAGATATATGAGTACCTCTGTTACGCGCGCGAGAGAGAGACGAGTCAGAGACTTGAGGGAATGAAAGACTAGAAATCAAAGAAATTTTTGTCAGATAAGAGAGAGTGTGCGACGCAAGGGAGAGAGTATGAAGCGAGAAAATGGAGAGAGAGAAGATTAAGGGTTTCAAAATGGAGTATTCATACAGAAAGAAAGGTAAACCATGAAAGGGAAAGAGGGAGACTCAAACTCACCTGGAGCAACGCGGCGGCGACGATGAAGAACACCACCAGGAGCGACGCAGTGGCGATGAAGAAGACTATGAATTTCGCATGGTTTAGCCGTTTAGCATTTAGGGATTTCGTAAAGGTTAACACAGATGGCTCGAGCTCCCTTGATGGCAGCAGATCATCGTGTGGAGGTCTTATCCGTGATGATGGAGGCACCTGGCTGGTGGGGTTCAGATGCTACACTGGGAAAGGTAATGCCTTATTAGCCGAATTGAGAGGTATCCTTCTTGGTCTGACCCTAGCTTGGGATAGAGGATTCAAGAACGTCTGCATGGAGAGCGACTCCAGTACGGCGGTGATGCTATCTAAGGAAGGGTGTAATGACGACCATCCTTTAAGCAGTCTGATTAAGAGAATTAACGTTTCGGAGGGTCACCGGAACCCGTTAAAAACCCGGCGGCTCGTGCGGGTCACTAGGGGCTGATTGCTTAACCGGTCCAATAGCTCACCGAAACCGGTGGTGACCCAACCGGGTCACCGGGACCAGGGTCGACCCGGCCGGGTCCCTCCGGATTCTATGAACCGGTTCGGGTCAATGTAAAAACCCCGGCGGATCGTGCGGGTCACTAGGGGCTGAATGTTTGACCGGTCCAATAGTTCACCCAAACCGGTGACCCAACCCGGGTCGACCCGGCCGGATCGGTCCGGGTTTAACAACACTTTATCAAATAAGGATGAGAAAATTTGGATCCTTTTCGTCTCCATTGCTTTGGAATGTCAAAGATCATATTTAGCAAGGAGACCAATTAAGTCAGCATACGGAAACCTTACTCGATACTTAAAATTTGTTTTAATTTTTGTGCAATCGAAGAATAGTACTATTCATACAATGGGAGTGTGGAAGATCTGTTCTCATTAACTCAACTAGATTAGAGAAAACCTGTTTTATAGCTGGGTCTCTACTAGATTTGTGTTAATACATACACATCTGTTTCTGATTGAAATTTGTAACTTTTGGTGTCTGTGTGCTTTGAAAGATATGAAGTTCATATTCAGCTATGGAGACAAATCATAGTGAGCCACATGATAATCGAGCTATTAAAACAATCAGAAAACGATGCTACAAGCTACGTTTCAGCAAGAAGAGTAAGCACATTAGTTTAACTTGCTTGAAAGGATGAGGAAACGGTAGATGTGTGACTATAGCTTGCAAATGAATAATAGATACGAAATAGCAATAAAATGACTATTCAGCAATAAAGAATGTAAAGAGAGCAGAGAATGACACAAAAAACTAATTCATTTCATATATAATGACCGAATTCCCCAGTCACAACTGACTCTCCGAAACATAGAAGAAATGGACTGAATATCATCTTACAGAAAGAATAAAATAATGAGAACAAATTGACTCCAAATGTATCTGATATTTAAAAATCTGACCTATAATATAAAGAACAGAAAACATAATTGCTGTATTCATACAAATTGAACTAATCACTTTTTGAACTGGTAATTCTTTATCTGCAACAAAGAATGAAAGAATAATAACAATTTTTCCTACCTACAAAGAATATCTCTCTCTCTATTCTTTTGTCTCTGTGTGTATACCGTGAAGAGTGACGGAATGTATGAAGAAAAACCCCAAACGGCAATCAAATAGGCTGAGAAACAGATGATGAAGTGCCTGCAGCATCAACTGGTGCCCATGCCGAGACACTGTAGAGGGGATTATCTAGCCAACCAAGAGTTAGTGCTGCTGCTGCTCCATCTTCTAGCTCCTGCTTCTTCACATTGAAATTATCACAAGAATACATTTTCAACAACAACTGGCTCTGAATCCTTTCCCTCTCGCTAACTCCCATGCATCTGAACCCTCCTTGCTCCATCATCTTCCTCCAATTCACGAAACTCTCATGCCTCTCCAACCTGTCGCTTCCTTCACAAGCAATGATGTTCCTTATCTCCCGAGCATACATCTCCTCTATCTTAGTCCTCATGGGGCTCTCTCTTGGAAGGCAGTGATCAATCGAATCAAACAGAGCAGAGTAATATTTCAAAGCATTGCACACTCTTGTTTCCAACCTGACCTCATTGTGCTGTGCTTCTTGCTCTGCCATAACCACCATTGTAGGATTTGTGCTGCGAATGAGCCCCAAAAAATCCCTCAAAGCTCCTCCGCTCCCATCATAAAGCGTCTTGTGTAGCTGCAGAACACAATTCACAGCCACGCTTTCGTGTTCCTTCACATGAAGCATCCAAAGCCTCACATCTTCAAGTCTATCCACCACTGGATGAAACTCGAAGGGAAGGTTCAATGCCTCAGCAAATCCAGAAAGCCTATCACCGGTTTCATTCAGCTCTTGCTTGGACTCCCCAATGCCCGTGATTCTAACATGGCTCGGAGGATTAGTCCTCGAAGCTAAACTCTGGAACAAGCTCGGCCATTGAAGCCCTTGCTTTATATCAAAATCTATGATGTGAACCCTGTCTTTCCCTTCAAAAGCTCTCAACAATATTTCATTTGAAGTGAAATGAAGGAACTTGGGAATTGGACTGACCTGATTCAGAAGCCTTAATGCAGTGCCAGTTTCATCCTCCACCACCACCCTATCTAGCTCCCGAGGAGTGGTAATATGAAATACATGAGGCCAAAGCCTGGTAACCCTGATGGCCAAGGCTTCGGTAAAATAAGCACACAAACGGCTTATGGAGGTTTCCTTTGGAGACGCAAGATCACCCAATGTTGCTATGAAATGGTTGATTGTAGCCACATTCTTCGATCCAATAGCTTCAACGCAAGCAGTAAGTAAACTAACAAGTTCAAATCCACGATTCTCCTCTTGGCTATCCTCCTCTCCTGCCTCCACCTCAGTACCTTCATAATTATGAGGAATCCCTGACCCATTACCCACTTCATGCTCGGAGACATTCTCATTCAACCTCAGGCTCAAGCCTTGGCTTTCTGATGAAGAATCGGAGGGTGAGGCTTCCTTTACAGGAGGAAGGTGGTGGCTACCCTCAGCGTTCTTCTCACCAAGGTCCGTGATCTTAGTTATAGAAGATTCAACCCAAGGAGCAGGAGCAGAAACCACTTCACTAGGAACAAAACAGACCCTTTCCTCATCCCCTGAACAAGTCAGAGAGAAAGGAAGTGAAGACCTTGTAGTCATGTCAAGGCCAGGCTGTAACCAAAAACTTCCAGCACCCATTTGAGCCAAACTCAAACCTTCCCCTCCTCCTCCTTCCAGAACATCATCATTGCTACCCTTTTTTCTCTTGGCTTTGTTGGGAGAAGACTCGTGCTCTGCAAGCCTCTTCAGACTCTTGCCGCTTTTGTCCCAAAACTCATCGCTGATCTGGTGAGTGCTTGTGGCCTGTGATGTGGTTGCCAAAGGTGGAAGTCTTATGTTCTGCTTCAGAGAATAAGAACCCGTCTTGGCTTCAATCGGCTTCTCCACTGAAAGGCCCACCGGCCTAAGTTGCTGCGAACGAGAGCTATCTTTCCGCGGGAAGCTACAAGGCAAGTCCAATCTCTGCGTGCTCATCGAAGGCTGTTGGAAATGGCAAGCTTGAAATTGTGCAGATGCTTCACTCCTCAATCTATGCCTTGGTGACAACAATGTAGAACTAGAACACCCAGCCAACATCCTCTATGCTTTTTGTAAAGCTGGTTAATTCACCCCACCCTATGCTGCTAGCTGCTTCTTTTTCCCTTCCCTTTGTTTCTTTCTATCTAGTAATAGCTTGATCAAGTATATATATATGTATGTATATAAATGAATGGAGGAAATGTATGCCTTGGTTTTATTTCAACCTCAAGAGTACCCTTAGTAGAAACTCATGTAAAACTTTTCCTGTGTATGTTTAGAGGAGGAGAAATGCAGAGAGACGATCTATGTGTGTGTGTGTAAAGTTTCTAAGGAATTTTTCAAGTCCGAACCAAGAAAAAAGAAAGAAAAGGAATCCGATGAATATCTCCAAAACAAGCCAGAGAAAAATTAAAGAATCAAGCTCTTAGTTTTTCTTTACAAATTCAAAGTGTTGCTGTGTGATAAGATGAATCTGTAAATGCAAAAGAATGGGGGAGGTGCTGTTATATGCAAACAAAACCTAAAATAAAATAAAATAAAATAAATAAATAAAATCTCCACTCGGAAAAGAATGAAAGAATTGGCAAGACTAATGAAAACACCTACCACATAAAACGATCATCGGATTCCAGAAACATTCAAGCAATGGTCATTAGAAAATGCGGTGATGTATTTTGTTTAAGAACAAGGGAGGGGAAATAGAAACATACTCCTTCCAATTTGTGGCTGAAGTCCTGAGAAATATTCAAACCCAAATTAGCAGCGGAAAGGTTCAACAAGAACGTCATGGCTGAAAAGGAACCCGGAGGATGAAAATCCAGAAACCCCACCTCGGAAAACGCTTCAGACATGCATGAAAGAAGAAGAAACACCTCTTAAATTTGAAGGCTTATCACTTACCCAAAAGAAACACAAACCTTTAAAGAGTTATGCTTTTATATAATGTGTACTAGGGGACCTCCTTCATATTTGATATGAGTTGTTTTGTTGCACTTCACCACTCCAACACTGTCTCCATCATAGCTTTGTGTTTGCTGGGCCTACGACTGATTTGATTTAGCAGTCACTGAGGAAAGAAAAAGAACAAGGTGAAGACAAAACAAGGGTAACCTTGGATTCTTCACCACCGTCTGATAGACATCCAACCAACGGCACAGATTTGAGATGATATAATTATATGACCGTTGTAGGATGTCGGTGAAATATATCCGTTGGTGCTGTTATATGATGTCTCTGCAATATGACCGTTGGTGCACCGAGACTTACTTCTCTTCTACCCACCGCACGTGCCTGTCCCCTGATATCCGTTCAATTGACCGTTGACAGAAAGAATTTCTTGTTGCATATGTGGTCATGGGTTGCTGTTATACTTTGCATTCTCATCATCATTTCTCCTTTTTCCTCCTTCTAAGGGAACAGGTTCTTCACCGGATCGGGAGTAATATTTTTACAAATTACAATAATAATAAAATGTTATCTATTTTTACATTATTTTCTAAATATTAGGAAAATACGTTTTAATATTTTTATTTTCCAACATAGAAGTGTGTAAAAAAATTATAAATTTTTTATCATATAAAATCATGATTTTTTTTTTGTATAAAGCTAATATAAAAAGTGTTATAATTATATTTTAATATTCAAATAATATTGCTCTTATAAGCTTTCTAAAGATAGTGATATCCAATTACAAAAAAAAAAAAAAAAAAGATAGTGATATCAATTCATTTTTCCAGTAACTTTTGTAAATTATTATTTGTATATATTAAATGTAAATTTGAATTAACTTAATTAACATTTAAAATATTATATAATTAGTTTTTTAAAGTAATAGTTTTTTTTTCTAAGAATTAATCGAAATTAAACCTTAACTAAAACTTGGTCGTCTAGCTACTTAAAAAAAAAAAAAAACAAATCATACATTTCTTTTTTAGAGAAAAAATTACGTTGTTTTTTTTTTTCTCAATTTTTTATGGACCCCACTCATTTATTGTATGTGTAGGAAGAAGAAAAAAAATCATGTAAAATGAAAAATATAATCCCAGAAAACTAATACCAAATCTGTTTACAAAAGCTTTGTTAGTCATTCCTAATCATGGATCTCGTCAATAGAAGGAAAAAAAAACTTCTCAATAATAAATTGAGAAGCGTTATTCTTACGACCTAAAACTTTTACAACCTATTTTTTCACCGTTGATTTCCATCAATTCAACGGTTATAATTTATTGGGTCATATTTATTATTAATTATTAATTTCCAATAAATCATAACTTTGGATTGACGAAAATCAACGTTGAAAAATTAGGTTGTAAAACTTTTATGTTGTAAGAATAACATTACTCTAATAAATTAGGCCTTTGGACTATTTTAATACAATGTTACGGTTTTGTTATTTTATTATTTTTTAATTATTGATTTATTTTAAGACAGTGGATGGATTCTAGGAAGTTACAAGCTAAGTGGTAGTAGTGGGTAGTTTATTTTATTTCAATATGTTTAGTTGTTGTAGTGGGTATTATTATTTTCAAAATTGTACTTTGTTTATTTAGACTCTTTTCATATGGAATAAGAAATCATCATGAATTATTTGCAAAAGCACTTTGTGGAAGAGGTCAAACTTCCTCAATAAAGCTACCTTTCTATATATGTAACAACTTGTTATCAGAACTATGCACAAACACCATGTATGTAGAAACCGTTGAAAAAACTAGAAGATGCAATTCGGACACTCTTTGTTCAATTGAAGGAGATGTTCACCAAACTCTTCAAGCAGCTAGATGCTCTAATACCAACCACTAAATCACAATCTCACCTCCATTGTCATTGTTCTTATTTCATTCCTGAGGCTTCTACACCCAAACATTTATCTCTTTCTTTTTCCACTAATAGAGCAACCCCTTTAACACTGCCATTGCTATTAAAAATTTGACCGTGATCAAAGTATCTCAATCAAACAAAGCCTCTCAATCTAGACCCAAAATTTTTGGTTTAGATATGAAATGATCATGGCTAGAGAATATTTTCCAATCATAGCAATGGAGAGACTAACATAGATATTAAAGATAATTTAATCACTTGATCTTACTCTTGAGGACAAGAGTAATTTTAGGGGAAGAGAATGTTACGGTTTTGTTATTTTATTATTTTCTAATTGTTGGTTTATTTTAAGTTAGTGGATAGATTATAGGTAGTTACAAGTGTTAGAATTTATGTATAAAATCCCATGGGTTATGAATAACAAGTGGTTTAAAAGAAAAAGAAAAGAAAAGGTGTGTAGGTTATAAACTAAAAAATCTTACATTTGACAACTAGTAAGAGATGAAAAGGTATATAAGCTCCCACATCACACTCTTAGATTGTCCCTTGCGGCACTACACATCTTGTGGAGGAGAAAAAAGTTAGGTGGCCATTTGTCCACCACACGTGCCCCGCCACCTTCGTTCGTTCGACCGACTCGGCTCGAATAGGTCGTGCGTGTGTGTGAAATAAAAATAATTTATTAAATTATTTTATTTATTTTTGTCCAAAATGCCCCTATCCGAAACGTTGGTTCCCTCCGAATTATTCTAGCCAATCCCTTGCTTCCCGCTGGTTTCGTTTTGAATTGAATCGGTGCGTTCGGTTAAGTCTGAACCGAGTCGATCACCGGTTGTAATGATTCATCGTCGTCAGTCGCGGCGGTTTGACGGTGGCGGTTCATCGTGTCTTTCCGGTGTCTATATATAGACAGGGATCCCTTCAGAAAATTATCGAAATCTTTGCATCGTTACTTTACCGAATTTTTTCTTCGTTCGTGCATGCATCCATACTTTCCGATGTGATTCCTCAAGCATCCTGTTGTGTTCTTTCGGGCTTCGGATCAATAGTGCCATCTTTCTGAAGACGTCAATCCGTTCTTTCCTGATAGACAAGTATTCATCAATTTTCAGCATCAGTAAGGGAGTAAATTATCTTAAGGAGATAACTTATGTTGGGCTCAGATTCCTCATGATATTCTGCATACTTCTAATTTTTATCAAGTTAATCAGTTCTTAAATTTTTTATTGCACTTTGATTATACCATTAATTACTATCTCTCGTATTATACACATATTTGAATCTATAATTGAATTTTCATCACTGTCTTTTACAACAATCTTAAGATAACTGGTGTTTTGAATCTATGATTCAGTATATTTTAATTTTTGCATTATATGTTGTTTACTATTTACTATGCAATTACGATATTAATCAACAGAAAGGGCAAGTGCAAGTACCAACTTGGTAAATCCTACTAGTTTTGTTCCAATGCATACTGAGAAATCCAAAAAATTTAATGGGAATAATTTCAAGCATTGGCAACAAAAGATGTTATTTTATTTAACAACTCTGAGTCTGGTACTTTTCCTTGAGGAAGAAGCTCCTAAGTTGGAAAAGGGAGAATAACCTGTGGGGGCAGTATTATTGCAAGATAACCATCCCATTGCATTCTTCGGTCGGAAACTCTCCAAGCTCATGCAGTCTACATCCACCTATTTTCGAGAGATGTACGCTATTACTTCTGCCGTAGCAAAATGGCTGCAATATCTTTTGGGCTCGTTTTTTACCATCAAGACTGATCACCAAAGTTTGCATCACTTAATGTCTGAAGTGTCCAAACTCCAAAGAAGCAACAATTCCTCACAAAATTGTTGGGTTTTAATTATTCAATTCAATATAAATCAGGTAAAGTTAATGTGGTGGCTAACGTTCCTATCACGTCTACCAGAGGGAAACCTTCCTAGTTTATCCCCTGCATTTATGGCTATCAGCAGTCCTACTTCACAGAACAGTTCCATTATACAGTCTGAGATTCAACTTGACCCTTACACTACACAAATGTTACAAGATTTAAGGACAGACTCTTCTAAATGGCCACATTGGCAGATATATAATGGTCTCTTATTTCACAGAAACCGTTTGTACATCCCTGCGACATCCTCCTTAATTCCAATTTTGCTTCATGAATTCCACTCCTCCAAGATTGGTGGTCACGCTGGTGTTCGTCATACCCTGTTGCGACTTGACACTTACCAGTTCCTTTGAAGAGACAGCCGATTTGGAAGGGACAAGGGTGGAAACTAAAGAGCTTCCTCGCTCCAACCTCAGCTTGGAAAATACACACACATCTCAACTCACTGATGCCCCAACCAAATAGAACACAGGAAATGAGATTCTTATCTCATCAGCTACCAATCAGGTGCCCGTTCCTATTTTACCCCCAGCCATAGTGCATGATAGCTCACTTCCACTAGCGCATCCCTCTGTCTTCGCGAAGGTTCCTACCGACAGTCCACTTCCACTACGCGCTGCTTCGTGCGTCTCTAAGCAACCCTCTTTTGGGCCCTTACACCTCGTGGACGAGGCCTGTCTTGATGGAGAGGGAGATGTTATAACCCTAATCCCCTGGGCTAGGTGAGGAGAAGCCCATTCATAATAGAAGGAAACCAGCATATTTATTGGACTATTTCCAATAGTTAATTAGGCCCAGTTCTATTAATTTTCTTTAAGAGTTTGTTAATTTCTATTGTAATTAGAAGGACATTAAGAAAAGCTGGAAAATTAGAGGAGGGATATTTTCACTACCAAAATTTTTTACTACTAACTTATTACCTATCTAATCACCATTAGAATTTTCTCTCTTCAAATTTTTTTTAACATTCTCTCTTTTTGATCCAATTGTGATGTAATGGGTAATAAGTTGGTAGTAAAAAAAATTTGGTAGTTAGAATATTCCCACCGAAAATTATTAGAGAAAAGGATATACACAAATGTTTGACAAAAACTCTTTTTCCTCCTTTTCTCTCTTCATGTTTCCCTTCTTTCATTTCTTCTCTCTTTTCCCAAATCTTAACCCCCTTCATATTCTTTATTCATAGCTTTTCAAATCCTCAATTATCCTCCTTTCCTCTTCTATCTTCGAACGAACTTGTACCAAATATCTACTTCTCCTCTAACTTGTGTTTTCCCAGTCTTACCTTTCATTAGCTTTTGCCAACCCCAACTATGAAATTTATTTTTTGTGCTAATATCTTGCTCTTTTCAGCTTCAAACCTTTTGGTTGCCTTTTTATAAGTAGAGATACAACCAATTTCATATTGCTTCATTAACAATTGTTTCTCCAATCGACCAATTTGAATCCTATACTCTCCAGCCTTTCTCCGCTTCAAAATCTAGCAATCTGCATCCTTTTCAGCTATTCTTCTTTCTAGTAACTTGCAAGCTTAGGCAGTTTTCCTTTCTCTCCGCCCTTCTCTTCTCTATCTCCATAACCTTTTTCCAATCAGCTGTAAAAACTTGGAATATAACGATTTTAATTTTTACCTTTATCATATATATATATATATATATATATATATATATATATATATATATATATATTTTTTGGTACAGATATATATATATATATATATATATATATATATATATATATATATATATATATATATATATATATATAGGGTCTAGTGTTTATTATGTTCTAGTTTTATGTAACACACGCATGAAAGTATAATTGATCCATGTGGGACTATATGATGAGAAGAAAGAGAAAAAAAAAAAAAAGTATGGATCGCACACATTTTTATGTGTGTAAAAAGATAAATTTATTTATACAATATGATAAACATCAAACTCACACACACACATATATATATATATATATATATATATATATATATATATATGGGTAGGTTATTCTTACACCAATATAAGAATAAAATGTCTTACACCAAATATTGATCATTGATTTGCTTGCAATTAATGGTAACAAATTAGAACCGTTAGATATAAGTACAATCAATTATCAAGATTGAGAGTGTAACTTACACTGGTGTCAGATGATCCTGCCCTTATATATATATATATATATATATATATATATATATATATATAAAGTATTTCTATAGCCACTTTAGATAAAGTTATCTACAGTTACCCTTTTTAACTAAGTATGACCGGTCATACTTTAAAATTGCACTTTCTCTCTCCTCCACGTCAGCCGACAGTGTCTGAGGAAAGAGAAAAAAAATAGCTTTATTGTACTTGGTAAAAAATAGCTTTTTTGACTCTAGGGTAAGACTTATAAGTCTTACTCCCCATCTCAACCGTTGATTAACGGAAATCGACAATTGTCATTTGTAGTGTAATTAATAAATAATTATATAATATGACTTCCTAAATTATAACCATTAAATCGATAGAAATTACTCTCAAACGTTATATGCACGGAAATTAATAGTTAAAATTTGGTATAAGACTTATTATTTTTACATTGGTGTAAGTTGATCACATCTCATATATATATATGTATATGAGTTTGATGTTTCTTATGTTGTAAAAGATAAATTTATCTCCTCTGCACACATAAAAATATGCCGGGTTATGTGAAGAGAAGAGAAAAATAATTAGACCCCACATACTTTTATATGTATGTAGAAGATAATTTTATATTCTATAACATGAAAGATATTCAACTATATATATATGGATCAGCATCATTTTACACCGGTGTAAGACTAATAAGTCTTACACTACATCTCAACCGTTGATTTTCGTGCATCCAACAGTTATAATTTAAGAAGTCATACGAATTATTTTATCATTAATTACACTAAAATTATCAACCGATGATTTTCGTTCATCAACGATTGAAATGTGGTGTGGGACAGGATCCGTTTACAAACTTTTTGGAATTTTTTTACAAATCACATTATATTCTCCCGAGAGAACATAGTGTAGTTTTCAAAAATTTGTATTCTCCCGGGAGAATATAGTGTAGTTTGTAAAAAAAAAGTTTGTAAATATAACCTGTCCCTATATATATATATATATATATATATATATATATATATATATATATATATATATATATATGAGGTTTGATTTTCTCATATTGTGACTCAACTAGCGGTGGACCCCACATTTATTAAAAAATGAAAAAGAAAAGAAAAATTTTGCACGCAAATCTTAGGGTCACAACATGAGAATTGAATTCTCATGTAACATAAGAAAATATTTTCCACAACACACATATATATATAGGGGCTTTGCATTTCTCATTTAACATGAGGTTCGAAAATTTCCTACACATACATAATTCAAATGGGTCCCACCATAAACAAAAAATAAAAAAAAATACTAAACGCAAAACGATCTCTCACTTACATGAGAAAACAATTCTCCTATTAAAGGAGAAAGTGTTTTCCCTATATATATATATATATATATATATATATATATATATATATATATATATATATATATATATATATATAATATATATATGGAAGGTTATAGTTACAACCTATTTTTGTTTAGAACAGTTTACAATCATAATCTTAACCGTTGATTTTCGCCAATCAATGGTTATTATTTTTGTAAATTAAATTTATTAATTGATTATTAATTCATAATAAATGATAACCATTGATTGACGAAAATCAACGGTTAAAATTATGATTGTAAAAGGTTGTAAACAAAAATATGTTCTAAGTATAACTTTCCTATATATATATATATATATATATATATATATATATATATATATATATATATATAGAAAAGTATTTCTCCCGTCACCGGAGATAAACTTATCTCCGGTGAGCTTAAAACGACGTGATTTTGAGTTATAAGATTAAAATATTATAATGATAAAGACTAATATAACCTTTGCAATATATTATAATTACAAAAACACCTTGATTTCCATCCCAAAATGACATTGTTTTGGGTTCTCCGGAGATAACTTATCTCCATTGACTGGACAAATCCTTTACCTATAATAAAACTATTTGTTACCACTCAAAACAACATCATTTTAAGATTTGAAAAAAAAATAGGCATAAAATGTAACACCCCGTGTATACCCAGTTGTTAACATATTATCGTATTAAGCCCTGCTTACTTAAAAATGCGGAATAATCTTTTTTTTTTAATTTTGTTATGACGTCATTTACCAAGTTGTATTACCAATTTATTTACAAAATATCGCCTGTATATGATTGCAAAAGACATCTTAAACTGCAACAATTTATGAATCATAAATTTCATAAAAATAAAACTCCATAACTGCTACCCTTTATGACTCATAAATTCCATTAAAAATAAAACTCCATAACTGCTATCCTTTATGACTCATAAATTCCATTAAAAACAAAACTCTATAACTGTTACCCTTTGTGACTCATAAATGCAATTACAAATAAAACTCTATAACTGTTTTTGAAATTTTGCTTTCTTCTAATGAATTTTTCTATCAACATTTAGTATCTTTGTTAATATTTTTTGAATAAATTCAATGGTATCCTCCGGTCGTAACAGAAGACTAATCTCCATCGAGCATTGTCGGACCCTTTCGGGGTCGACTCTCCCAAATCCTTGTTAATCTAGCTCTACAGGAAAAGGTGGGAAAGGGAAAGGAACAATAATTGTATGACAATTTCTAATTTTAATATTTCATTAAATGATATAATAAAAAAATTATAAACACCTTAATCATATTATTATTATTATTATTATTGGTAAAGTAATCAAAAAAAAATTAACCATCGCAAAAAATTATTTATACGGCTTTCAGTTTATTACTTATAAATTATAATTGTTATGAACCCCGACAAAAAAAAAAAAAAAAAACCTAAATAACTATAGATTCTAATTATACATCTACACTAACGGGAATTTTGAAATATATCAATTCTGGCATTAAAAAAATTACCGAGGTTATGTTTTAAAGATTTTTTTTTTACAAATAGTAAATAAATATCGAAGATTTTAATCCAATCTAGGGAGAGAAAAAATATAATTGAAAGTGATATGGACCCCCCCCCCCCCCCCCCCCCCCCCCCCCCCCCCCCCCCCCCCCCCCCCGGACAAAAAAAAAAAGAAACCTAAATAACTATAGATTCTAATTATACATCTACACTAACGGGAATTTTAAAATATATCAATTCTGGCATTAAAAAAATTACCGAGGTTATGTTTTAAAGATTTTTTTTTTACAAATAGTAAATAAATATCGAAGATTTTAATCCAATCTAGGGAGAGAAAAAATATAATTGAAAGTGATATGGACACGAGTTTAAAATCCGTCGTTTGGAAGGAGACTGAAAAAGACCGCGGGAAGGAGGGGAAGGAATATGTACAATATCATTTTCATGAAACTGCAACCCAACTGTATATGATGAAAAACATTCCCCACGGATATTCATCACATGTAAAAACGGATAGTTTTGTACATCTGATTCTGATCTTGTAGAACAGAAATTTTATAAATATCTTCATCCAAACAGCATAAACCAGATTGAAATTCCATATGGTCGGGTGTATGGATTCATAATTTAATAATAAACTAAAAGCTTCAATCAAATGTTTTCTAAAAATCTGCATCAGGGCATTAGATTAACTCCAAAAACAAGGCTTCTTGCTTGTTGGTCAGGCCAAGTTCTTCAAGTATTGATGCACTTTCTTCATAAGTAAAAGCACGCCTAGGATAAGGTCTCACCTGTCCAGTAATAACATTAAAGACGAGCGATCACAATGTCAATTAGGATATATGCCATGTTAAGGGTAGGAATTATGATAAAATTGAAAAGCAACTGGGTATACTCATTACTCACCAGTCTGTAACTGCCTGGTTTCAGCACCCTACCAATATCTATGAAGTTGAAAAGAGACTGAAAAATCCCATAACAAAGTTTAGCAAAAATATTCTAGAGACATTGGAGGAAAACAACGTATTTTCTTGCAGGTCTTTACCTGTAGCTTATCAGATCTAAGGAATCGGCGTCCACGACGGCTGCCATCTGGCATTCTCACTAGCAAGGTCACAGCATTCTCATCATCGGAGGTTGGTTCTGGTGGTAAAGAGGCTTCTTTTGCAGCTAACTCTGTTTCTAATTCCTAACACAGAATGATGCAGAATGCAAGAGTAAGAAGTAACTCGGAAATAGGAGCAAGCATTCATAGGTTTTGCACAAGCTAATAGTATACATGGAGAAGAATCAATTCACACTAGTATAAGAATAATAAGTCTTACATTCTTTATTAGCCGTCGTTGATCACTTATATCTAAGAACTCTAATTTATTGGTCATTTACATTTTTAGATGTAAGTTGGATCAACAACTAAGATTAGATATACATTGGTGTAAGATAATTTTCTCCTCTATATAAAATATATATAGGATGCAACCCATTGAAAGAAAACAGTAGAATACTTAATGCATGACAAAATGAAAATCCTCCCTACCCTACAAAATCTCTAACAACTGCCTCTCCTATCCCCCCCCCCCCCTCTCCCTCTCTTCTTCTCTCTCTTTTCAAGAAATGCATGACAATGGAAATATAAATAAAACTGAAATGCATGGCAGCTCTCTTTTATTACCATATTGGCCCTAAATATAAAAATCACTCCTCATTAAACCCCAGGGAGGATAGGGGTGAGGGCAATTCTTGTGCACAGCCTTACCCACAAAGAGACTTTCCCAGATTTAAACTCATGACCTTTCCATCACAAAGGAGCAGTTTTATCACTACTCCAGGCTTGCCCTCTTAGATTGGCCCTAAATATAAAAATAAATAATCACTCTCCATTAAACCCCAACTAGCAAGGGTAGTGGTGACGGTAATCCTTGTACGAAGCCATATCCTTGCTTAATTGCAAAGAAGTTATTTCTCGGATACAAACCCGTGACCTTTCAGTCACAAAGGAGCAGTTTTGCCCCTGCTCCAGGCTTACCCTTAAATATAAAAAAAAAGATTGGCAAAAAACAAATTATGAGCACTAGCAATAGGAAGCAACGGGCATGCAATAACCATGCAATTAGTTACAAATGTATTACCTGCTCTTCCTGTAATTTCCTGCGAGATTCTTCCTCTCTCTGCTTTTCCTCTTCCCGCGCAGCCTCGGCTTCTTCTATGGCTTTCAACTCTTTTTCTCTATCTGCTTGTAAGGATGCAAGATATTCATCATCCTGCATCAAATAAACATAGACAGCAACAGCAGCAGTTAGGTTAGGCCATCTCCTACAACCCACAATTCCAATCAATTTAAGAAATAAGTCATACCTGTTGTTCCCTTATCAAGCGCTGAGCTGCCAATGATGGTGAAGGTGGGCGAGGTGTTGGCCGAGGATAGAAACCCCTGTTCTGCATGAACTCATGCGGAGCATAAGGATAGCGATACCCACTCCCTTCTGGGAGATACCCACTCCCTTCTGGGATTCCACCAAACATTGCAGCCTCAAGCATAACTGCTTCATCATGCTCCTCAGAAGAAATGCCACCCCACTTCAATTTCATTTTTTAGTCAAATATTGAAAATCAGGAGGCATGGACAATATGAGTTTAAGATACTATGACAAATACAAGCATAACTTCTTTTTGAAAACTAATAAAATGAAGGACTATACCTCATCAGGGAAGGAGTTTCCATTAAGCTGAGGAAGATTGCTGTCATCCTGCTGTCCTGAGCTTGGCAGTGTGCTAGCCTCAATAACTTCAACATCTTTGGCTGACTCTCTGAAGCCCAAAGATGCACGTCTAGACCTGTTCCTAACCAGAGGTTGCTCTTCTAAGTCTTCACCTTCTTCTTGGATGGACGAGCTTCCTGTGTGCAATCTAGAATGACCATATTGCGCATTTCAGATTCAACAACCACAAGAAGGGAAAATGCTGAGCTCTTTGCAGCCAACGCAGAAGACCAAAACAGTGAAAACAAGCATAAATAGAATACCTTCCAATTGATGCCACTTCCCCTAGTTCCACCTCAGACGACTTAGATGAACCTACTTTTGGTGCTCCAACATCTCCTCCTTTCCCACGCCATGCTTTTTCTTGCTCAGCTGCCTGGACTCATTTGATGTTAAAAGCAATCAAGGTTCTGAATTTCCATTATTAATGAAAAAAAAAAAGTGAAAGCACCAATCTATCATAGTGAACGTGTTCAAGATGGCAGGGTCAAGCAGGCAATCATAAAGAATAAGAAAAATAAAATAAAATAAAAGTGTACCTTCAGGGATAATGAAACTGCATGGGCAAGCTCAGGATCCTCCAAATCAGATTGCCTTGGCTGAGGCCCAGATTCACTTAAATCCTGCATCAGGTGGGAAATAAATACTAAGGCAAGGCAATCATTCAGTATACCAGAGCATGAGAAATCCATCAAGAAGGAAACATACAATTTGTCTACCAAGGTTGTGATTTGGGTGCTTTTCCTCGGCCTCCCGTCTCGAAGCCTCAATTGCAGCACGGATCATTTCTTCTTCTATGTCATTGCTGTAATCTGGTAAATTATCAAATGTAGGAGCACTGGGTCTAGCACTTCTGTCAAGTGATGTATCAGCCAAGATCTTATGTTTTTGCTCATCCTGATATGCATTCTGGGCAGGTGAAGTATCATCATCATCTTCATCATTAATTATGACAGTCCCATAATTATCTGGACCATGGGCATGAACACTTCCAGTGACATCCTCAACAGTTGGAACATGGCCAGCTTGAGGAGTGGATTGATTACCATCCTTAAACTCTATGGGAATCTCCCTTACCTCTCTTGGATGAGTAACAAACGGTGCTTGGTTTGTTGAATCAAGATGAGTATCAAGTATACCTCGTCCAAATGTTGGATCTAGAAGAGAAAACGGATTATTTCTTGCCGAAGATAAAAGTGATAGAGGTCCCCGAAATTCAACAGGATGTTCATTGTCTATATCCATGAAATCATCTTGTGGAACAGCAGCAGAGGTATCATGCGTGCTGGCCATGAAGGAATGAATTAAGATATCAATATCATATGAATTAAAAGGAACATGAGGAACACACAGAGTAATACCAGTTTGACAAGTTAGACTTCAGAAGCTCACTGGCTTACTAATGACATAAAGAGTATACCTGGTTGACAAATTTCTGTCTCCTTCACTAAAATGTGCATTGACAGCTTCATTAAGGTTACCCCCATGCTCCTGAAGAGTAATAACATTAACAAATGATGAGAGACATAAACAACCACCTGACATCATTGATAAATGCCTAAAATCTCTAGTTACAAAATCTACAGAACTGGTTCTATACAAAATGACCAGACATCATATACCACTTTTATGAGATAATGTATGGATAATTTAGATGCTAAAACTCGCATCCAAAGTGTGAGGGATCGATCTCACATGTCTAAAATCCTAAGCAAGAGTAAGTTTCCAAGTTCATGTGTAAGTATCTGGTCAAAAATAGTACATACATAATCCGAGGTCATAATATATGCAAACTCTTTATGAAGCTTCAAATTCAGCAAACATCCTAGAATTGCAGTGGCTCCAAAAAGGATTAAACAATCTAACCGTACCTTTGAAAATAAAATAAAAAACTAATCGATGAATAGTTAAAAACATGGTGTGTCTTATATTTGCAAAGCAGAAGTCCCTCATTCATCGGGTCGGCAAACAGAAGCATCTAGATAATCCAAAATCCTAACTTTAGAGCAAACAATCAACAACAAAAAAAGAATTCTGAATGCACTTGGGTGGGTAACTGCACTTAGCACGCAAAGCAAACAAAACCCTAATTATTACCTGTGAATAACTTTATTTACCTTCCATTATAATTGAAACTAGGAGATAGATTGAGATAAGATGATCGTGAAAGGATTTAAAGGGGAAAAGATAAATTAACCTCGAGCTTTTGCACTGCGATTGCTTCAGATGAGCCTGTGATGTGGATGAATGTCTCAATTGCGTTCTGATCAGGCCTCGCCATTGAGATCAGAATTGTATGAAACACAAATTCAACTTTCTCTCCAGAAAAATAAAAATTAAAAAAGAGATTTTTTTTTGTCTTGGAGGTGAAGAGAGATATTTGGGTGAAATATCAAATGTAAAGCGCTGGGTCTGCTTGTACCCTCTACCCAACAGAGAGAGAAAGGGCGTTTTGGTCTTGACGGAATAATTTGTAGGGATAAATTCGGGAGAGAAGATCGTTGGACTTCTCCAGTCTTATACGCTATCGGTGAATTCTTTGATTTTGATTTCTTATTGATTATATGGGTTTTATAGAGAATTGAAATATCATCTTATACAAATAAAAAATATGTGGGATCAACGTTATTAAAATCGAACCATTCATTCACCCGGTCAAGGTACTGTGTTATTGGATCACTGGTTTAATCGTATGACTCGATAATTATATATAATTTTATAATTTATATTAAAAAATTATAAAATACTTAAATATCCAAAAAATTTAAAAATTTCAAATATTTTAATATAAAAAATAATAAATGACATATTATTATCCAATAAAAGATCAAACAAAAATACAATGATTGTGATACGGGACGTTAGGTTAAAAAAATGATATCTCTAATTATAAATCAAATCAAAATTTTCTGAATAGTGCATAATTGAGATAATACTAGTATTGTAGGTACATAACTTATGTAAGTTAATAAGCAAAAAAATATTCAAATATATCAATTATAATTTTTTTTTAGGACCGGGACGGGTCACCAGTTTTCATGAAAACCGACCGGGTCGGATGGGGTCACACCGGTTCTGATGCATAACTGGTTTGTTGCTTGAACCGGACCGGTTATATGACCGGTTTACCAGTTCCGGGGTCGACCCGGCCGGGTCGGTCGGGTTTTATAACACTGTGTGGGATCCATGTGTTAGGAAAAAATTAGATGTAAGACCCATGTCAGCACGGAAATCGAACGGTATGTAGGAAAGTTTGAATTCTCATATTAATTAAAAAATATAAAACCCTTATTATAAATCAAGCTTTATTAAATAGCTTGATATTACTTTAATTCGATGAGATTTAAATAAGATCTATTTTTTAGTAGACAAATAAGATCTATTTAATAATAAAGAATTGAGTCAAAATAATATTCCAAATAATAGATGATTATGAAGATATTTACAAATTTTGATAAAACCCACCTATTTAATACTTATAAAGAAAGGAATAAACATGAATTTTTTCTAAATATAAAGTTTTAATATAACAATATCGTTCTCTTAGTCCTTAATTAATTATTATTTATTATTATTGTTTTTGTAAAAGGCAAAGTTGCAGCGCTGCGAGCGAGCTTATTGGTCTTACACGTAAGCTTCAAAAGATACTTGGACGCCACAGCAAGTAAACACTTCCCACTTTCCAGTTTGCAACTGTGGAGGTTCCCACTTTTCATTTTGCTATTAATGGACAGCTTTTTTTAAGGTATATAATCATGATTTCAAGAATAACATTATTAGAAATATTAAATTTGTAAATTTTGATTTCGAGTAAATTTAAAAATAGAAAAATATACTCTCATATTGTTGGAAAATATTGTTCTTTCCTATAAGTACATTGATTTTATTGATTTTATGTGTTGTTGTTTTTTTATATAAATAGACGGTCTAAGACGTAATTGTATCTCTAACAAGAGAAAATTACATTTCCATTATATGAAATTAATAAAGGTTTTTAAAAATATTTCCTCCACATACGTGATAAATTTAAGGGATTGTATTGTCTTATGTATGCCGTAGAAGATGAAAACTTTTTCGTGCAGACTCATATCTAATGCGTTATCGTCTGTTTTATTTTATTTTCTTGTGTTTCTTCGTGGGTCTCATTTTTGATTGAGTGTGTAGGAAAAAAGTTTTTTTTTTCCTATCGCAGAAGAGTCATATTCCCTTAAATTTAATACTCGAATATTTATTTATATGCGTATGGAACTTTATAAGTATATGATTTAATTAGGATAAATTTTTTTATACAATATTAAGATTATAAATTAAAATAATTTATAATGTTGTAAAGGTTCTTTAAAACTTAATTTTTTATTTTGTATATTTCATTATTTATTTTCTTATTTTAAGATTAACTCCTTAATATAAATAAACATTAATAATTTGTCATTTGTATCACAAATTTTCACATCAAAATAAACTATTATTAAGGTTTTATTATTCTCACAATGGTTTTCCCCTCTAAATTTAAATTATGTAATTTGAACAAAATGTTGTACTGATTTCAATAAGAAAAAATGATTTAAGTAAGCCACTTAAATTTAGACCAGCTAATGTACCAAAAATAAAAAAATAAAAATTAGACCAGCTAGATAATTTTCACATAATTTGACCTATGAGCGTCTACGGCCAATTCGTATCAAATTAAAAAAAAAAGTTGGTTTTTATGTATCAAAAAAAAATTCTAGGTTAGTTTTTTTTTTTTAAATTTTGAAAAAGTAATAATTTGTATCAAACTAATTCAACCAGTACTGGATTGGTTTAGTTCAAATCTTCATATTTAAATTGATACAAGATAACCGAGAGTAGTAAACCTTAAATAGTAATAAATATAATTTATGTTGTACCGGTGAGACGTTAATTAAAAAAAAAATAGATTTCGTGGACACGTTTTTATATAAATTAATATTTTTAATATATATAATAGGGGCTCCTTGACCTAAAAGGGTTTTTTGAGTTTTTAATGTACCAAATTGGTATTTGATTAACCCCAAGGGTAACTCAGTTGACAGTTGAGCTCTCAAGGGATTGCTTGGTGCATATTTACTAATAACAGTCATTCAGACTCAGTGGCGTCGAGGGACCCAGTGGCACTGAGGGCGCGACCTCCTCCTGCGTCACTCACATATTTTTTAGTTTTATTTTTTCAATTGAGTGACGTCCCCACCCCTTCCAACACTCATTGCCAAGTGGCAAAATCTCATTAGGATGTTACCATAAAAATTTGGAAAGCCATAATTTTTTACTCAAGTATCAAAATCAGATGATTTTTTTATTTCACATAACTTTTTGATATCTACGTAATGACGCCACATTTGACATATTTTATCTTCCATAAATATAATTCAAATTTGCAACAATCCTATGAGTGCCGGAGAGGGGCGAGGGTATAACTCAATTGAAAAATAAAAAAAAAACGTATGAGTGACGCGGGGAGAGAGTCGCGACACTCAGTGCCGCTAAGTCTCCTGCGTCACTCAATGACCCTCATTGGTAGATACCGTAAATCAAATACCATATTGAAAAATTAAAGGGATAAAAACCCCCCAAATAGATCAAAAAGCCATATAATACGATTTACATCTCGTACATATAGCAGCCCATAATATAATAAGTGATATAACCAATAAAATATTTAAATTTCATAACATAAATATAAAGCAAAAAATAATTTTTCATGCCTCATTGATTTTTCATATCAAATTTGATACCAAAAAATATTTGATTTATAAATTAATTTTTCATGTTTAATTAAAAAATATAAAATAAAATAAAATATGGAATATTTACAAAAAAATAGAGTTGATCGCGTGTCGAATAATATTGATCACGTGTCGGAACGTTGACCACATATATCATAATGTTTAAATGAATCGACCCCAAGTATCTCCATAAACTTCAACTTTTTGAGGTAACTCTTCCCTAAAATTAATCCCAAATTAAAATTTAGTCACAATTAAACCCACCTTATGACCTGTCTCCAAAATTTTAGTCTCCATGAAAATTATAAATTTGACAACCAAAGCTCTGTTTGATTTTTATTTTGAAAAATATTAGAATAAAAAAATTAAAAAAACTCGTTTGGTAAAACCCGTTTTGTAAAAACTGTTTTGAAAATTATAATTATTTTTTTGTTTTTAAAATTAAATTTAGAGATCATGTATGAGTTGTTTTTATTTTCTATTTTGATTTTTAATTTTTAAAATAAAAAAATATATAGAAAATAATTATTTACATAACTATTTTACAAAATAATTTTAAGAAAAAAAAAATCAAAACACCCCAAATTACTGGTGATCGGTTTGAATCGAGTTTATCACGAAGTGAACCAAATATTAAATTAATTCAATCTATTTCATTTGATTTAGTCTGAATTACTGAATTCACCGAGTCAATCCGATCCGATGTACACCCCTATTTTATTTTATTTTGTTAATGTGTGGAAACCCTATTTTAACCCAGCCAATAAATGGATCAAGTGAGACTTATTTTCATGGTCTGCAACATGTAGTCCCCTTACTATTTATAAGGGGACAAAATGAGAAATAAATTAAAATTTAAGGGTAAAATGAAAAAATTAGTGTGAGAGGCAGCACAAAACTAACTATTCAGCATCATAAAATTATTTTCCCGACTGAAGTAGCTTAATTTTGCTGTGTTAATCCATTTGATAATTCCATCCTTTGTCTTTTGCATTTGATAAAAACAATATTTTAAAAATTAAAAATGAAAAAAATAAAGAAATAATTGAGTATTATCGTGAATATATTAACACCTAATAAGATTTATTTATTGTGAATTAAACTTAGTTTTTTCAGGAATCAAATTCAATTAGATAGATTAGATTATATGATTCAATGTTTCACAATACTACTTTTCTTTTCTTAAAAAAAAAAAAAAAAGATTTGCCAATTTCTTTTTGAAAAAAAAGAAGAAGCAAACGACAGTGAATGGTTTGATAATGAAGTCGTTTCGCTGATCTTGGTGGTCCTCGAGCCAACGGCAGTGTCGCGGAATGTGCGGACATGGTAGTTTCCGATCTGCGCCGTGAATAATGCGAAGGCATTGTGAAGCACTCATCCATGTCACCCGATGCAGGTTTTTCTCATTGTATTATTATATGTGTTTTTCTAAAATATTTCAGGTTGTTGTTCGTTTGCCAGGACCAATACTCCATAGTTCTCCTCTGCTATTGATGCTTCGCTTCTCGGTCCACAAACGGTTACAAGGTATAATCAATTGTATTATATCAGCCATTTAAACTATGTTCTTATATGCTATATACTTTTAATTCTGTGTGTATCCCAATCATGAACTTGCAATTAGTTTTTTTACTGCGGTACAGAACTGAAGTTCAGCCTGATAATCTTTTATGCAGGTAAAGTTTTTTTGCCTTTTTTATTGTAATTAGTATTTTACTAGTTGTTTATTTCCTATTCTACTAATTATGATTGCTTGATCTTCGTTGGTAAATATTTCTCATCATCATTTGGGTGATGCAGAGCATTCTTGACATGAATGGTGTTTTCTTTTTCCAAGTAAGATTATGTACATCTTGTGGATGAGGAACAACAATTTGAAAATATTCGTTTGCACTGTTTAATCTGTACCTACCGTAGGCCTAAATGATTTTTACATGTGATTATCCCAATTGCCATTCCTCTTTCTTTTGATCCAAATGATGCAATTCTTCATCCTTATTCTTCTACCGATGTATCTTGGGAACTTTTGTAAGCAGTCATTATTAACTCATTTCTGAATACAGTTTTGTTTTTGTGGCTGCGGATGAAAAGCCTTCAGATGGCATGTATTTCAAGTTTAAAATTCACAGGCCTTCATCACTTATCAGAAAATTCAGGTTATTAGCATGTGTTGAGATTATAGGGGGATTTAGGTAGGGAAGGAGAAAAGGAAAGAAAAATAAGACATGAGAAACATAACACTCAGTAATATTCTATGGATGATATGATACAAAAGATAAAATACTAAACCCCACTTATACTAATACTAAACTCTTAGCTCTCTTAATCCTTATCAATTAAGGAAACAAATCAAGAAATATAATAAAATATGAATACCACTTTAACAGATCACCCAAAATACTTTAAGATATTTTAAGATACAATAATAATATTATGAGATATTCCCAAGATACTCTAACAGCACATATTAAAAGTGTGATCTTTTTGCTCATATTTCAGATGTTACCATCATCTTTGCTTTTTCCATTTTTATTTATTATATTTTAAAGTAATGAATAGAATGAGCATGCGTAAGTATGAAGGCCATTGGCAGATAAAGAGATCTTTTACTGTCAAAGAGAGAGGTTATTATATGGTACTTGACTGTATTATGAGATTAGTATAGCTTGGTACTTTGCTGAAGATTACCAGATGGTGTTAATAATTTTCTATGAAAGATGCACTGCTGCTGTTGACTCTAGGCTTTCTCTTTCCTTTCCTTTTGGACGTGGTATTAGAATTGGAAGGAAATTACAGGAAATGAAGCTCCTCAATGATTGGAACCAAGAATTATAACCAAATTGTCAAGGATTTGGTTCACCTGACGAAAACGAAAGTTGGTTCTTGAGAGTCTACGTTTATCTTTTGGTTCGCAATCTGGAGGCTATATTGGTTGAAATTGGAAATATGGATTTTAATTTATTTTTAGGTTTAATAATTTTGTAATAAAGTGTTTTCTACAATATACCTAGATATAACAAAAGTATCACGTTTTGTTTGAATTTATCATCCTCCACTAGATTTTGGCCAGAAATATGCAGCATCCGCACTTGTTTAAAATGGAAAAGAATAAAGGAATAATAGACATTGGAGGTATACAGTGTTTAAACATCGCATTTTGATTATATTTATTAATTGAAAGGATTAGTTCATAATTGTATCCATAATGTTGAAACTTGTGGATAAAAATTGCATCTGTGTGAAACTTAAACCAGTGTGGCATTTGGTTGAAAAAAAAAAAACAAGGTTTTTGTCGAATTCATGAGAAGAAAACTTTTGATATTGTATTCATTTTTCTGGTGGGTAAGTTATGAGCACATAATATGATGTTAAAAATTGTGATGTCAGGCTATGAATAATTCTGAAATTCAATGCAAATTCTCGTTCTTCCATTTTATCTTTGTTGTTTGTAGAGAATTTTCCTTTGGGAGATTTCGCTGTTCTTGTATACATATGGAATCCTTTCACAATAGTTAGTTACATGCGTTGTTCTATCTACATCCGCAATTGAGCATTTGATGGTTATCTCATCTCTAAATGGAGCATGTATGCATAAGCAGCTAACAACCTATGTTTTGTAATTTCTGATTGTATTTTTCATTGACTCTGCTGGCTCCCTCTTTCCTTTAAGTTTCATTAAATGTGTTGCATGTTTTCTGGTTAAGAATTTTCTTCTCCCTAATATTGAAAAAATTATTCAGTTTCCTTCTCTGCCAAAAAGATTAGATATAGCTTTCATTCCTTTGGGATGTTCTGACGATAATTGAATGAGAGATCTCAGTTTTTAGATGATAGAGATTGTGCTGTAAATATTAGTTATTTACTTAATTATTATTATTTGTTGTATTGGGTCAAGCTCATTAGGTCAAGAATTAGGTCTTTTATTCTCTATAAATAGAGACTTCTTTGTACATATTATTCACACAATTCAATAATATATCAGAATACCCTTTTTCAAGTTGATATCAAAGCTCTCGATTCTAAGGGTTCTGCCTCCGCAAATCACCGTCTTTAAAAAACCAAACCCTATTTGCCTCTCGCCGCCACAAAGCCGCCGCAGGAAAAAAAAAAATTCGGGTACCTTTTGGACCGTGAGGACCCCTATTTCACCCCGTTTTCTTAGATCTATCATTCTACGGAGGTTTCTTTTTCATTAGACGACCGGAACTGTAACAGCCTCAAACCCTGTAGCAGATATTGTCCGCTTTGCCCCGGCCAAATGCGGTACTGTTCATCGCGCACTGTTCATGCGGTACTGTTCAACCGGTATTGTTCACAAAAAAAAAAATGGTTTTGTCTCCTCTACCTGGATCTGTGCTTTCCCCTCTGATCGGACGTCGTTTAGTATTTTTTTTTTGTATTTTTTGGCTTCTTGATGCTATTCTTTGACTAATTTTTGCAGTATGGCCTCTTCCGACACTGATTCAACCCTTGCAAACACAACTACAAATTCTTCTACACAATTGTGGTGACCCTTCTTGGTCACAATAATCTTCTTGCTCTGCATCAGAATTATCGTCTGAATGGAAAGAATTATTTACAATGGTCCCAGGTTGTTCGTACCATTCTCAAAGGACGCTGTAAAGTTGCTCATATTGAAGGACCTGTTCCTGCCCAAACAGCTCCAACATTTGCTGATTGGGATGATGAAGACTCACTTATTATGACGTGGCTATGGAACTCTATGACTCCTGAGGTTAGTCAACATTGCATGTTTTTACCTACTGCTCTTGAGATCTGGAACGTTCTTAAGCAGACCTATTCAGTGAAGCAAGATGTTGCCACTTACTATGATCTGAGGAATCGGATTTTTTCTACCTAGCAAGGCCATCTCTCTATAACAGAATATTATGGTATTATGAATAAGTTATGGACTGAGCTTGATCAGTACGAGAATTTGAAGATAGAATGTAGCAAGGATGCAGCCACTCTGACCACCTCCATTGAACGCCATAGGATTTTCTTTGTGGTCTCAATTCAGAATATGACCATATTCGAGTTCAAATTCTTGGTAAGGAAAAATTACCGTCTCTTTCTGAAGTTTTTCACATTGTCAGGGGTGAAGAAAGTCGCAGGGCTGTCATGATGGATACCAAAGTGTCTGAAGGGTCCGTTATGCTCTCATTTAAAGTTACTACTCCAACTCCTTCTGATTCTGATCCCACTGATGGGTCTGCTATGGTTTCAACAAAAAAGGATGGTTCTTCTCAAAGGAGTTCCTTTACAAAATTTTCTGATGATGCATCTTCTAGACCTAAGAAAGATGATCGCTGGTGTTCTTATTGTAAAATAACAGGTCAAATCAAGGATCTATGCTTTCGCCTCCATGGAAAGCAAACGGTCTTAGAAAAGATGGCAAGGATGCGTGGTCAAGCACATTTTACTTCCTCTGAATTAGCTCCTGCACCTAATGAGACCCAACCTGCATTCCGTCAAGATGAGTTGGAACGGCTCCGAACCATCCTTGATTCTCTAAGTAAGCCATCTGATACTAGTGCTTTGGCTATGGCTAGTATGAGCTCCAAAACTTATACTTTTCTTTCTTCATGTATTGATTTTAAACATTCTTGGGTTATTGATTCTGGTGCTACTGATCATATGGCTTGTTGTGCTGACCCCTTTACTTCTTATCATCCTACCATTGGCACTCATACAATAGCCGTAGCTGATGGCTCACATACATCAGTTGCGGGTTCTGGTAACATAAACTTACAGCAGTCCTTACATCTTAAAGATGCTCTTCATGTTCCTAAACTCTCCACGAATCTTCTTTCTATTCATAAAATTACAAAAGATTTGAATTGTACTGTAACCTTCTTCCCTACTCATTGTGTTTTTCAGGATCTCGCCACAGGAAAGACGATTGGTAGTGCTAAAGAGCAAGGTGGGTTGAAGGCAGCAAACTCTAAAAAAATTTAAAATGTCAAGTTGAATTTAATCTGTCACACATGTATGCATGGCTGATGGGTTGATGTTGCTCTGGGTAATGCAATTTACCAATGAAACTATAATCTATAGTCTTCCTCAGTCAAGATTCCACATTTTTTATGGATGGTTTGGTATAAGTGAGTGGTCACTGCAGCTTTGATTTCTCAAGGAAGAGGAAAGAGAGACATTTTGTGAAATCGTTGTGTTGAAGGCTATGAGCATAGACTGAATTATATAGGTAAAAAATAAGAATTACAAGGATACTAAATACCCTAATTACTATAAAGACATGATTTGGTTACATAATAAATCTAGACATTCATTATACAATGAACCTAGAAACTATTTACATTACCAATATTCCCCCTCAAGTAGGAGCATATAAGTCATATGTACTGAGCTTGTTACATTTACAACTTAATCGTGGATGTTTTACAACTTTAGTGAAAATATATGCTAGTTGATCATTTGAGTGGACAAAGCTAATGATAATAAAGGGCAAACCTCACGGTACAAAACTCTTCAACTTTGCAAGAGTAGGGGTGATGGTTTTTTATACATAGATTCATCTTTGCAATTTTGTAAAGAGGTTGTTTCCTATACTCAAATATGTCATCTTCCAATCACAAAGCTAGTGGTAATGTTTCAAGATAATATTTTCTCTATTTAAGTAACAATTTACCTCAATTTGTTTGCTCTTCTTGTGAAATATTGGACCGGAGGCAAGGTGTAATGTAGCTTGGTTATCATAAACTAGTGTCATTTGAGTGGAGCTAGCTAAATAGTTGTTTAAGCTAAATGAGTTTACAAGTGGTTCGGGTCGTTGATAAGATACGAGATAAATCAACCAAATGATGGTAGCTCAGTTGACGCTAGAGAATTGAGTATGTGAGGATAAGAACATGTGTTTGATCCTTGTCAGTACTGTCTTTGGGAGAGATTTAAAGCCTTAATCTCGGGACTCGCCCCAAATCGGACTAGTCGCGAAGCTATGAACCGATTGGAGTATCTCAAAAGAAGAATAAGAAGATGTGAGATAGATCAATTTTTTAATCAACCTTGATTTGACAGGAGTTTAGTTTTGTATCCATAGAAGTGTCAATTGGCTTTGCATTACTCAAGAATGTCAATAGCATGTATCCTATGATAAACTATGATACCATCCATGAACTGTGTTGCTTTTATTCCCAAGAAGTATTATCTTTGCTAAGATCTTTGGTATGCATATGATGACCAAGATATTGTTTTATCTGAATAGTGATAACAATATCGTCGACGTATAAACCTAAGGAGATTGCTTAAGACTATTAAAAATTTGTAAAGACAATATACCATGCCAACATACTCCTTGTGAGCAACAAATAGTGGAGGTTGCTCTAGTTTCATAGAGAGTGCTGGCAAATATGTCAATGGTGTCTAAGTTCATGGTATAGACTAATCGAATTATGTAATGCTGTTAATTAGGATATCTATAGACATTCAAATTTAATCAAATGTGTTTTATTTTCTCTTGCCTTCATAATATTAGAGTTGGGTTGTTGGCTTGGGGAAAGAGTTGTTGATGACCGACATCATGGCTGACCATCGTGTGAGTTGCTACTAGCATTAGTAAGACAGGAGGGGACCGACCTGTCGGAATATCTGGCACATGCCTTATAAGTTATAACCCACCACTACCAGCAGCGTATTGGAATACGACAAGTAAGAACACGAAAATGCTCCAACATATTTTCCATTATTGATAATCCTCAGCTGTTCCAGTATTTTATATTCCGTTTTTCATTGCCCCTACGCTTAGCCATGGCCCTATACTCTGTTGTCTGGTATTAGTCCAGCAAAAAAATTCGACTTTAGAGTCTTCGGACCAACCCCAACTAAGATTACATCATTTATTTTGGTCGTTTGTGCAACTGGGCCTAAATAATGTATTACTGCCTTAGTTGTTGTAAGTTTAGGATCGGTAAGTTTCGCGGATGCACTTCATCGCATCTTTGCCCTCCAAGCCAAAATTGAAAAATGGGCTAAAGAATATAAAAAGGAAATAAAGCGTAACCAAGAGCTTAGACCTTGTTGGTTGAATTGCTTGTCAGCTTGTGAAAAGTGAAACTTGTAATGTGTTAATTAGGGGTGGTTCAGACCCATGAGACAGGTTTGAGTTTTGAAAATCATGCGAACATATTTTCAAGTAGGGCTCCCGTCATTAATACAATGGGGTTTGCATTCATTATTTAACATGACATAAAAAAGTTTCATAAACACATAACATTTTGTGAGGCCCACAAGTTTTGAAGCAAAAAAAATAAAAAAATTAAGGCACGCAAAACGAATCTCTAAACATTATAAAATATTTATCCTACAATATAACTCTTATAAAACCCTAATTTAATTTGTCGGAGAACATTTCTTGCAAAACATGTGTTTTGGTTTTCTATTTTAAAAAAGTTATGATTAACTCGGCAACAAAAGAAATAAGGTTATGATTTAGTTGTGCATAATATCTCAATTTATAATTTTTTATTAGTTGTTGATGACCAATCAAAAATTGGGTGTGATTAAATTTTACCCATGAACGCTCTTAGTTAGCACTAATATGTATACACATGAGCAACCCTGGATATAAATAAGGTTTGAAGAGAAATTTGCCACTGAGACTCCCGGCAAATGGACCATGTGCATTTCATAATTGAGGCCGAAACAAGATTGCTTTGCATAATTGCATCTATAGAACTTGATTATTTCGCAAGGAATGGAGGCTTTCATTCTGTCCACGAACTACATAAAGTTGCGGAGTGGGTCACGTTTTCCAGCCCTAAATTTACAAGTCTTAACTCATGCATGACCTCATCTACAGGTTTTTAAATTTATATTTTTCTCAAAACTCGGAACACTATAAAATAGATGGTTGCATGTAAATCCAAAGTTCCTCGAACTGCAAAATATCATATTCCTTGTCCTTCTTCTTGAAATGAGCACAATTTTATTCGTATTTTTTTTTTCCCCGCTTTTCAGCGTGAATTGAGAATGGGGGATGGGGTGAGTACGAATTGCCGGACTTATTGGAGTTGGATCCTTTGTTCTGCAAAGCGTCCAAGTGTGTAGTTTTAAAATTTTAAATGAACATAGACCAAATACGATTGACCTTGAGATTGAGATCGAGAGAATAGAATAAAGGCCTTCCTCATAAATACACATAAATATCGCAATGGCGCCAAAGGAGAAGGTATAGAGATAGTAGCGTGTATTGCGAAATAAAAGAATTATTTTGCACCAAGAAATGAAGATAAATTGTTGGCAGTCTCAATACCGGAGAGACACCAAATTGATATGGGGCCCAAATTTAATACTTTATATTTATTTATACCTTTATATGGTTATCATTTCTCATATTTAATGCTTTCACTTTAAATATGAGAAATCATAACCATAAAGAAATGGAAATAAATATAATCGTTGGATCAATATAATCGATCTAATGATGAGATTGATTGATAGTAACACAACTTTGTTGTTACAATATCTTTTCCCATATATATATATATATATGGTTATAAAATGCACTAAAGGACTAAAGGTATCTACACAGGCAGACAGAAGGAACTTGAGAACTAAGAAGCATGCATTTTTAAGTGATTAAAACTTTCCATATTCAGAAATATAATATTAGTGTCTTGATTATGGATACGGTTAACTACGTACACCATCACATTAATCTTTTAGGTGGGGATGTTTGGCAGATTTTGATAGAATTCTTATAAAAGTGGGGTGGAGAAAATAGGTTTACCATATTTGGTATGAGATAAGTTATAAAATATTAGTATAAAATATTTTCCATGAATACTTTTTTCAACTGGACATTGACAAAAAAAAAAAATTGCAATTCAAAAGGTGGTATTTTTTTTTATCCATCAATCAACAATCTTGGCCTACCATATAAAAAATACGTTTAAAAATCTTGGACACACAGACAACCCTATTATAAAAATAACGTTTAAAACAAATTTTCAAACAGGATATGTATTTTTGTAATTTTATTTCACATTTTCACAACCAACTAAACATAGCATTAATATAATAACTCAATTTTCTCCGCAAAAATTTTGGCCTACCAAACATCTTTTTGTAATTTGTCCAACATAAAAAAAATCTCACCATATTCTCTGTAACTTTTTTTCTCAGTAAAAAAATCTCTCATGTCAAATGCTGCCTTAGGGTTTTATGTTTATTATGTTATAGGAAAAGTGATTGTGTAATGTTATAGAGATTCGTTTTGTGTGCCATATTTTTTTCTTTTTTCTTTTGTTTTAAAATGTGTGGGCCTCATAAAACGTTGTGGGTAGGAAAGTTTGTTGTGTTACGTGAAAGGAGGAAATGAAAACTCATCATTTTAGCTATTATTAAGCATTTCATGTTGAGATGACGTGTCCAACATGGTCTCGCAGGAGCAAAGTTATTAAATATTATTTACAATGTATAAATTTTTCAATCATTTTCTACCATATTATTAGATAATAATAAAAAAATTCGGTTATTATGGTCAATTGTGCATATGTAGATTAATCTATTTTCCCAGCATAGCTAAAAGTAAGTCATTTACTTTCAAAAAAAAAAAAAAAAGTAAGTCATTTTCTCATGAATTTTAAAGTTAATTATTTCCTGATGAACACTAGTTTCTCAGCGAGCAGGGGCTACGCGGAGCATTCACCCCCTAAAACTTATAAAAGCTTTTAGTTGTGAATATTTTTTTTATCATATAAATAGTTATAAATTTAAAGAAAAAAGACACGATGCAATTTTGTTCCTCTATAAATTTTTTTTTTTTTTTTTGATTCGTAATTAATCCTCACCACATGAATAGTAATTATAAGAAAATAAAAAAAAGTAATTATAAGAAAATAGCTAGTGTCTACTGTATATTTGAGTATACTTCAAATAATTTATCAAAAGTAAAATAAAATAAGTAAGAGTAAACTTTAAACATCTCTGATTCGTATACATATGTAGATTAATATATAATTGCAAGTATAGTTTTGTATGTTAATTGAAGTAATTTAATTGTGTAAATATGTGTACAACAAGTAGAGAGATGAATGGTGGAATGGTGTATAAGCGAAAAAAATTAATTTATTACTTTTTTTTAATAAAAAATTACGAAAAAATAGTCGTTTTGAAATTAATTACGAAAATATAGCAGTCAAATATGCCCACATGTGGCGTGTTCCAATGAAGAGAAACACGCTCATGTGGGGCGTGACCTAAGCGTGAGACACGCCCACATTTGGACATGACCGAGGAGAGAGACACGCCTAATTTGGGAGTGACCGAGGAGAGAGACACGTCCCCGTTGGGGCGTGTCTCACCAGGTGCTGCCACGTGGCACAAAAGTTAACAGTTTGATCGTAAAACTTTGGAAGTCCATAACTTTTGACTCGGGTCTCCGAATTAGGTAATATTTTTTTGATTCCACGTAACTTTTCGAGATCTACGTAATGATATCTCATTTGACATATTTTGTCTCTCAAAAAAAAATTTGTTTACAACAATGATACCATAAGAACGTTTAAACCCAAATTAATAAACAGAAAATCACTATTATGATTAGAAACATTCATAGTAAAGCAATAAATTGAGCGTGTCTCTCTCCAATCAGTCACGCCCCGTAGGGCGTGTTTAACTGCTATATTTTCGTAATTAATTTCAAAACGACTATTTTTTCGTAATTTTTTATTAAAAAAGAAATAAATTAATTGAAGTAAATTAATTGTGTAAATATGTGTACAACAAGTAGAGAGATGAATGGTGGAATGGTGTAAACAACAAGTTAATAATATGATTTATAAGTAGAGAGAGCAACTCATTATTAACTAATTCCATTGACATCTTTAACTGAATGACTCAACTAACTGATTAAACTCAAACTATGGTAATATTATGTCATGTAAATCATCAGATATATTTTTTTTCTTACAATTTTTATAGGGCTAATACAAGTGAGTTACTAAATAATTAAAAAATAACTTATTTGTTTAAAATTTGTTACTCATAATAACCTGCTAGCATTTTGACAAAGAGAGTACTCTGATTTTTTAAGGAGCGAAAAGTGAATTACAACAACACTAAGTTTGGCTCTATTTGATTTTCGTTTTAAAAAACAGTTTTTTAGTTTTTAGAACAAAAAAAAAAAAAATTCATTTGATAAGATCTATTTTGTAAAAAATATTTTGAAAACTATAACTGTTTTTTTGTTTTTAAAATAAAATTTAGAGAACATGTATTTGTTTTTGTTTTCTGTTTTAGTTTTTAACTTTCAAAAAGAAAAAACATAAAAAGCAACTATTTACATAACTATTTTATAAAACAGTTTTAAGAACAAAAAAATCAGAACACAATCAAACAGACCCTTTGTTTTTTGTTTTTTTGGTAACAAGTTTGTTTCTTCTTTATCTATTCATCGGTAATTCTACTTGAAAAAGTACCTTGTTTCTACCACTTCATTTCCTCATGTGCAAAGAAAATAAATTTATGTGCAAATAAAAGTTGAAACACTTAAAAAGGATTAGAAAATTTTCATATCGGATATGTTATTTTATTTTTATTTTTTCTAGAAGTATTCAAGTGTTTATTGTAAAGAAATACCAGATTGGTTGACTTGAACCAAGTAAGGATCATATAATATAAGTGCTGAATATTCATAAACCTATAATTTTAAAGTTTTGGATTGAAATGCAGGGTGGGTCCGTTTATGATAATTTGTCAATTAGGCTCATTGATTGAAGAATCTCTTGCAAAGAATTTTGGGCGAGACATTGACATTTGTGTCACATTTTATAATAAAAACCACCTAAATATTATGCATCAAATATATTTTTTCAAAACGGCCACAATAATATTCTTTTGGGGCTGTATTTTTTTCTACAACAAATGACATCAATTTTTCCTGCACACGCATGGAGAACCGTGTTAAACATTTTTTATTTTATTTTATTAAATAATGGGACCCACTTCAAAAAATGTGTGTATTGCATGAGAGATCCATTTGTCTGTTGCTGAAGAATATGATTTCCCTTTTCTTTTACCTCCGTTTATTTTAGGCTTTAATGTTTCTACAATGAATATATAGATAAACTCTGAAAATGACATCGTTTTGCGTTGAAAAATAAAAAAATTATAATGAAAAAGATTATTATAACACTGAAATAAATTATAACTACAAAAATACCTTGATTTCTGTTCCAAAATAAGATAACTTACCTACATTGACCGTAGAAAAGACAAACCCTTTATTTTAAATTAAAGTTTTTATTTTAAATTAAATATTTTAATTTCATTTTATTTTAAATATTTTCCTTTACCCCCATTTATTTTATTTTAAATTAAAGGAAAATCACCTGAATCACGATCTACAATCCTTTACCCCCAATTAGTTTATGGAAAAAGTGTTTGTCATTTTAAATGACTGAAATTATGTCATTTTTCTCTCTTCCATGATTTTCGTTTTTTCGCATCTATCTTTCTCTTAAAATGACATAACTTATGTCATTTAAAATAATAAACACCAAACCCTTATTTTATATTATTTTTTTAATATTTTCCTTTACCCCATTTATTTTATTTTAAATTAAAGGAAAATCACCTGAATTACGATATATAATCTTTTACCCCCATTTATTTTAAGTTAAAGATTTTATTTCTTGCTTTGTATAATGCAACGTTGCTCCCTTTTTTTTTCTGTCGTTAGAGAGATGTATTAGTTCTTGGATTACGGTACTGCAATTGTTTTTTCTTTTGGTTGGTTCATGTTTAAATTGTCGACATCACTTCTTTGTACTACATAAAATGTATATGAAGCTATTGCCTACTTATACGATCGATGTATGGTCAGCTAATATAATTCTCCTCTATCCATAATACTTTATAGGGTTTTATAATTCTCATGTTGAAGGAGAATTGAAATCTCGTGTTGTAGAGATATAAAACATGTGGGACCATGTGTTAGAAAAAGTTATATGTAGAACTCATGTCAACACGGAAATCGAAGGATGTGTAGGAAAATTGTAATTATCATATTAAATGAGAATTATAAAACCTATTTCTTATCTTATCGATACATGTGATTTCATTTCAAGTAATAAACTGAGGGATTTATAAACATAATGTTATAGGAAAATCACTGCATCATGTCATATAAACACTAAAAGTGGGCCCTATCATTGATTTTTCAATAAATAAAAAAAATAAAAAATAAATATCACATATATCGATGGGTCTACTGGAAAATACTTTCGTATAACATAAGAGATTGAAAGCCCATAAACTAATGGCAAAAGGAAAACCCACATACGACAATTAGTTGGAGAAAGAAATTACAGATACAATACTGAATCAATATGACTGCTAGCCAAAAGCGACTTTTGGGTAAAAAGAAAAACGCTGCTTGCCACTTGTGTAGAAAGTAGCTACACGGCTACACCATATAACGATTTTGACCAAAAAAAACTATCACCTATGTAGAAAGGGAAAAATATTTTTCATATTGCATGAGAAATCTTCTCTCCTATCACTCTCATTTCGATGTTCGTGACAATTATTTTTCTATTTTTTATTTTTTTATTTAAGGTGAGTCTGATCTCTTTCTTTCTATAGAAAACTTGCATTTCTCATTCAAAATGAGAAATTACAAACCCATGTACAAATTAGTCAAAAGTGTAGCGACTTTGGCTTAACAAGATTAGGCTTTTGTGGCTATTAAGAACACGTCATGTAGATAGACTATAAGTCACTACATTAGCCAGTGATTTCACTGTCGTGTCAGTTTGAAAATAGGGTTTTATAAGAGTTATGTTGTAAAAAAATGATTGTGTTATGTTATAGAGATTCATTTTGCGTGTCAGAGTTTTTTTTTGCTGCAAGCCCTACAAAATATTATGAGTGTAGGAAATTTTTTATAATAATATTAAATGATAGATGATAAACCCTTGAAAATATATATTGAATATGTGGCATTCAAGTGTTTTTACTTTTAAAACGTGGCATAAATGTAAATGTTCTACTTTTGAGCTCCCCCATATCATTTCAATAGTTATGTCCAAGCCAACGGTGCTAGGCCAAGTATTTCGATCCAGAGATATTTTGAGATTATTATTATTATTTTTTTGGTGAAAAGATATTTCAAGACTTTAGCAAAAGATTAGTGTGACTTTAATATTTGAAGAGAAAAGACTTCGGAAGAAGTTTCTTTTAGGGGGAGAATGATATTAGGTCTCACACTTTAGGGAAGTATGTTGGAACTTGGAAATATTCAAGTGTAGGTTGTAAAGAAGTACCACATCAGTTAGACTTGAACCAAGTGAGGATCATATAAGTGCTAAAAACTCATAAACCTATAGTTTTAAAATTTTGGGTTGAGATATAATATCAGTCCACTTATTGTGATTTGTCACGTAAGCCTCTTAGTAGAAGAATCTCTTGCGAAGAGTATCGGGCTCCGCATACCATTTCAACATTTTTCATGACCTCACCTGTCAATTTCTGATACTATTATTTTAACTAATATTTACTATTTCTCTCTGATGACAAAAAAAATAATTAAAATAATCTATTCCCAAAATTATTATATGAACTGTTATAATTGTTTCAACTAGTTCGTTATCAATAGCTCAGTTACAAATGTCTCGACATATTTCTAAACTCTAATGATGATTATCACTGTATGTGTTGCGGAAAAAAGAAGAAGAAAATATCATCTGACGTACTAGTCTCAATTTATAGGAATACACAAGTTGTTTATACAAACAAATAAACCAAAACTTTGACTAGGTGTGCCCGCATAAAACAACACAAATTTTGACCACATATAGACTCTTGAACGTTCCAAATCTGCAAAAATCAAAGCTATATTTGAAATTTTAATTCATATTTATTAAATCTACTATAGAAAAACTTAAAAAACTAAGATGTTAAAAAATTGGGTTAATATTAATTTGGATTTTAAAAAATAAGTGACATAAATTTAATTATGAAAAGATGGAAAGTAATATTGATTCAGTGTTTTGAAAAAAATTAACATCACTTCAATCTCTTAATAGTAAAAAATAATAGTTTATTCTCTCAATATTAAGAATTGGACATTAATTTATACGAAAAATATTTATCCTTTTAAATGACATAACTTGTGTCATTTTACTTTCACAAAGAGGTGAGACCCACAATTTTATTTTTTTTGTCAACTCTCTTCTCTTTTATCTATCTATTTCTCTTTTTTAAAATGACACAATTTTACATAATTTAAAATGACACATATTTTTCCCTTAATTTATTCCCTTAGTTTTGTGATTTGTGAATGAAAATTTTGATGTCACTTTTCATGATTAAGAGATTAAATTAAGGATAATAGTTTTTTTTTTATAACAAATAATAGTTTTCTCTTATAGTATGAGATAATTATTATAATTATTTATTACAGACTCATTTATGCAGGTGAAGAGAGAGAAAGTAGATGAGACCCATCTTGAATTTATGTGTGTAAAAAATAAATTTTTTCTTATTTGACATAAGAATAATAAATTCCTTATATAGTTATATTAATGTCATATTTTCTAGGACTAAAGTGACGTTTATCTAATTTTTTAGGAACCAAAATGAATATTTAGTTTTTTTAAAAGAAAGAAAGAAAGATAAAACAAGCCAAGTTTAAAGGATTGCGCCCATAAATAGCAGCGTAGGTTAAAAGGTACGAAGAGAGAGAGAGGAATAACTTCACGCCATTTCTCAAGTGTGACACAATCTGTATTAACTAAGACGGCTCATATTATTTTAAATTGTTTTAAGGTGGTGTTTGGTTGAGGTGAATTTTTTTTTATACTAGAGAAATGTAATTACCAGAGATCTGCAGGGAAAGTGAGTTATATAGGAAATTTTTTAAAAAATTATTTGGTTGGGCAAAATTTTACTAGGAAAATTGAGTGATATTCCTAAATGTAAGTTTGGTTGAATATAAAATATTGATGGAAAAATTTATTGAATATAAAATTATCCTTTTAAAAATAACCCTTTACCATTTACAAAACTTAGGGCTCGTTTGGTGGACAGAATAGGATAATGACGGATATGATAAGAGAATTGGATAAGGGTATGATAAGAACAATTGGACATGATAAGCTCATATGCTATCATGTGTTTAACGTGCACTAGATAAAGGGTTTGTAACGTCGCAAGGATATATTGGGAAATATAAAAATAAAAATTTTCTTATCCTATCATACCACTTTCTAACCCAAGCCCTCAACGGGATAAGTAATTAGGCTTTGGGTAGGATAAGAAAAACCAACCAGATAACAATATCCTATTCGCTTGGCATACCAAACAATTGATAAAAGCAGGATAGGATAACTATCCTATCCTACTTATCAGGTGCATCAAATGAGTCCTTATTGTGCAAACTTTGCTCACCTGTGAGGGGTAATATTATCAACGTTTGTACCACTATATTAACTTATCCGGTTTTTATAGAAATACCATGTTCCAAGTTTCATTCAGGAACATTGCTTTACTTCCTTTTTAACATGTAATTGTGAATAGCTAGGCAACTGGTATTCATGGGTAAAAATCATGGAATCCGTGAACCGAACGTGGACAATTGACAAACTCGAAATCACTTGGCTGAGAATATTCACAAAACTCCTGAAAGAAACACCCCCTAATAGCTTTAGCAATCAAAGGAGGAGGAGCAAAAACAGAAATTGAGGGTGTTGGAGAGAAGTATTTCTAAGTATTTCATATGTAAGGGATTAAAAAAAAAAAAAAAAAAGGAGGAATAGGATAGTCAATTTTTTTTTATTTTTTTATTTTTTGATTGTGAGTGGGATCATGGAAAAATTATATGGGCGAGGAGCTTCTAATCATTTTTAGTTGGAGAGGTCAATATTTTATGTTGGTAAGACCAAATATGGGGTCGAAGTTAGATCAAATCATAATATTTGGGCGGGTGATAAGGATTAAATATTTACTTATTCACATCCCGATCATGAATGTTTGTACTTGGGAGCTCATGGCGGGGAGAGACCGTCAATCATGGGCCAAGTGAGTAGCAATATTGAGTGGGCTCGGAACACCTTTGATATCAATTGTTGGGTCGTGCAAGAGGAGCTCATGGTGGTGGGAGACCGCCAACCATGGGCCAAGTGAGCAGCAACATTAGGTGCATGAGTCATTCCACTTATATGGTGCTCACTCAATCCATTCTTAATCAATGTGAGATTTTTTTCACTCAATCATTCACACTTGGATTCTTCAACAGCAATTCCGATATTCTCCCTTTTCTCTGGAACACTATTTCCTTCTAGGTTAAAATACAAACTATATTCACTAGACTCTTGAGACACATCTGGGTTTTACTGCCTGTGCTAAAAGCTGAAAGACTGTATGGGCATTTGGATCAAGCCTGGTGAATGAATTTTTGAATAGATGTACCAGTTATCATATTGATCAACCCAACATCATCAAATCCTGAGTCAACTATATTGGTACACTTAGTGTACCCGTGGATCAATTGGTGGAATATGGAGCAGGGGATCTCTTTGAAGTGGAGCAGCTGCATATGGGTACCCACCACAAGATTTTGTGCCATTTTACATTCAGACAGGTAGGACCCCTTACTTCATCCAATCCTCACAAATCATTAAAATTTCCAATGTAATTAGAAAATCATACATTTGCTAATGTAATCTTTAAAACAAAAGGGAGGAGATTGTGTGAGAGAGAGAAGAGAATAGAAGAAACCTATACATGACTTCATAAAACACTTCACTATACATTATAAAACAAGTTGTGAACTAGAATTAAATAGGGTTCATTGATCTGGCATTATTAATGCTTCTCTTCACCAGTACCTTTTAAACAGTTAAGCAATCTATGTCATCCTCTTGGAAGACTACCCATTTAGCCATTTTAATTTGAGCATTGAAGAGAATAGATTATAGAAATGGACATACTACCCTCCATCACAATAAAAAAGGGACAATATACGAATGATACTTATAATGGAACTTTTGAGAGTTCGGGTCTGTAATTGAGTTGTCCCGGATATTATATTAAATGGAGTTTTGTTTTTTAGTAGTTATATATAAATAAAAATTAAAAATAAAATAAAATGTGCAAATATGTGTGTTAACATAACACTTATAAAACCCTTTGTTTTTTAGTAGTTATATATAAATAAAGGGTTATATTAATCTCATGTTAAAGAAGATAAATTATCTGTGTTAGAGATAAATGTGTCAGAAAAATAAAAAGAAAATAAAAGAAAAAGGAAGCACGGTTATCGAAAGGTGTGTAGGAGAGGAATTTATCACATGTAGCATAAGAGTAGTTTTTCCCATAAATTAAAATTTTTTAAAAAAGAAAAATGTGCAAATATGGGTGTGGCATGACTTATTTATAAAAAATGTGTCAAAAACCTAAATATAATTATCGGCTTGTGGCCTGACTTATTTATAAAAAATAAAAGCCTAGTTTAGCCTGTTTTAAAAAAATAAGACAACAAAAATTTATCTAAATAGAATATACAATCAACAACACTAGTAATTCCATAAATTCAATGTACATCTGAACAACATAATGTATAACAAAATAATTCAAAAAGTATGTTTAACCAATAAAATGGGATGAAATGGATTGAGGAGAGAGCGATTAAAAGTAGTATAAAAATATAAAATAAAAAAAAATTAATACACTAGGCTAGCCTGGGAGATTCTAAGGCTGAGCTTTTGAATTTGAGTCTGATGTTTTTTTATTAGACGAGTTTTTATACAAGTCCAAGGCTGACTCCAACAACTAATTTTAGACATGTAAACTCAAGTCTTTAAGTCGAGCCAAAGGTCCCTAAAAGATTCTAATTCGTTTATCATCCCCACGTGCAATGGCGGATTTGTTTTGTTGATGCTGTCTGCACGTGCAGGCATGAACTTTCAAATAATTTTTTGTTTGTTTTTTTTAACAAAAGGGATAATTAGGTAAGAGTAAAGCTTTTTTTTGGGTCGTTAATAAAAAGTACGGTTCCCACATTCGTCCCTTACAAAAAAAAGATTAGTCCTGAGATCCTTAAGAAATTCAAAGTGGACCTATTTAGTTAAAATCGTGATCCTCACACATTCAAAAAAGATCCACTTTAGTCCCTCAAAAGGACTAAAATGGGTCCACTTTAAATTTTATAAAGACCACGATACTATTTTTTTTATTAGGGACTAAGGTGGATACTGTATTTTTTTGTTATGGAAGCAATTAGATTCTGAGCGGGTTCATAACCTTATATATAAAGATTGATTTAAATTTTCTTTACAAACAAATTTTTTTGGGAACAACACCCCAACTAAATATGCAGACATATATAAAACTTTCTGGGTCCACCACTGCCCACATGCAAACATATATTACATTATATGTTTTTTACTTACAAAAATGTCCAAGAAAAAAAATCTTAGAAAGAGTGTCCAAATGTAACACCAACATCACGAATAAAATCTTTAGTACTATTGTTATATCTAGATTCAATGCATATCATCAATCAGAGTAGTACACATCAGAGAAGAGAAAAAAATTTGGTAGAAAAAAAAATTAACTAACATGTAATATTTTCACTAGTGAGGTCAACTTTACAGGCTATGTATGGCCTTGGATATCTCGATTGTACCTATCTAGTAAAGTCTCTGTACATTGTGTAAAGGAATTACATAACCTTTTGCCAGATATTTGGGATTGACAATAGATAATTGTACACTTTGTCTACTTGACTTGATTTTATTTTGGGTTTATCGTCGATCATTTAACATGATCACAAAAAATTTCATACACACACAATATTTTGTGGGCCCCGCAGCAAAAAAAAAACTCCGACGCGCAAAACGAATCTCTATAACTTAACACAATCATTTTTCCTATAACATAACTCTTATAAAACCCTTTTATTTTAGGGTTTATCATATATTATTTAACATGATTATAAAAAATTTCCTACACACACAATATTTTGTGGGGCTCGCAGCAAAAAAAAAACTCTGGCACGCAAAACGAATCTCTATTACATAACTCTTATAAAATCCTTTATTTTTATTGGGTACATACTTTACTTGAATTTATTTATCTAACAGAACTTATCCAATGCTCTGGATAGGACATAATTCACAGTGACCTACCTATATCATGGTAATTGCTGCAATTTGGTCAAGTCCGTGGCTCAATGGGCAGATGGGGCGGTGCTAAATGAGTAAAACTCTTCTACCATATGAACTAGGTCTTTTAGCTGCTGCTTCTTTTTTTTTTCTTTTTGAGTCTTTTGACCTAAATAGATTAGCATTAGCTACAGTTAATTTTGTCACCAAAAATAAAAACAAGATCATGTATTATAGTAGTTGGATGCACTTCTAGAGCCCTCCATTGTGCAATGGGAATCACCAATGACGTATATCTTAAGATTTAGGACATGACAGTTTAGTTGGGATGAAATTATCAATTTGGTTGCAGAGAAAAAAGATCTATGAAAAGATCTTGCTCCACATAAGAACAAAGGAATGACAAGAATAGTATGTGTGCCTCCTCTTGTGGGGGTATCAACATTACACAGATTGAGAATTTAGTATAGATATTGGAAAGATTTCAAGTTGGTCAAGGCATTAGAAGTTTAGGACTAGAAGCATTTAATGATCCATGAAAGATTTACTTGAGATGCTTGGTTTGGTCATAAAGATTCTTTGAACCTCTTAACTCATCAAATCTAGAGAATACCCGCAAAATCTCCTAAAAAACTGCCGTAAAACTGCCTCGTGCTTCTTCAGTTTCGTGTTATATGGACTCTTTACCACAATCAGGATAATGAAAAAAGAAACAAAAAGTTTCCTTCAACAGAGAAGACGTGGGAAAGAGGAAGCATCCAGTAAGATTCATATCATGCAATGGCTCTTGAACACATCATATATGCCGTTGACAAAGAAATAAGTGGTCTATAGACAGATATTAATTCCAATTATTCTATTCTATCTCCAACTACTTGTACAGCTTTTTTGAACAACCAGCTTCACAAAAAACTAAAAGGAAACCAAAATTAATATTATTTTCTCCAACTAGTTCTATGAAGTGGCCTGCCTATTTAAGAACATCTTCTGAGATGCTGATATGCATGCCAGCACTGTCTACTCCTTTCTGCTCATTCTTCCCTCCTTACCCACTTTAAGCCTTTCCTCTTTTCTGCCACTCTGAACCTGTCCCTTCCTTTTAATTCTTCCCCTTTCAGCACTTCACTCTTTTAATCTATTATCTTCTCTCTACTTAGAAAAAAGTTTCCATTTTTTTTCTTTCTCTAAAAGAAAAAAATGTGGGCTTTATGTCTTGGAGCATTGATTATTATAGGTATTACACATTGGGTTTATAGATGGAGAAATCCTAGTTGTAATGGAAAACTCCCACCAGGTTCAATGGGTTTGCCCCTTCTGGGTGAGAGCCTTCAGTTCTTTTCCCCTAACACTTCTTCTGATATTCCTCCCTTCATCAAGCAGAGAATGAAAAGGTATATAACTATCTCAGTAGCCAATGCAAGCCTTCGTTTTTGGTTAGAGGGTAATAAAGGGATTGGTCTTAGGTAACTCGATATTCTTCCCACACTTTAATGAATTGAACTTATCATCATCATCCATTTTGTATCTCAGGTATGGACCAATCTTCAAGACCAACTTGGTTGGACGACCAGTGGTAGTATCAACAGACCCGGATCTTAATCACTTCATCTTTCAACAGGAGGGACAAGTGTTCCAGAGCTGGTATCCAGATACATTCACAGAGATCTTTGGAAGACAAAATGTAGGTTCCTTACATGGGTTTATGTACAAGTACCTTAAGAACATGGTGCTGAATCTGTTTGGTCCTGAAAGCCTTAAAAAGATGCTCTCTGAAGTTGAACAGACAGTGTGCAGAACATTACAGGAGTGGTCGTATCAGGACAGTGTCGAATTCAAGGAAGGAACAGCAAGGGTATAATCAAGAAACTAACTATTCTTATTTTCATTGAAACTCTCTCACGGCTTCCTCTTCTGTCTCATTCTTCCATTCTCTGTCTAAACCATGGTTTGCTATGTATACTTTTCCATGTAGATGATATTTGATTTAACTGCGAAAAAACTCATCACTTATGATTCGACCAAGACCTCGGAGAATCTAAAGGACAACTTTGATGCATTTATACAAGGACTCATCTCGTTCCCTCTGGATGTTCCAGGAACTGCTTATCACAAATGTCTACAGGTAAGTCCATTATCCACCAACACTAGTCATGATATTTGACCTCACCTCATATATATGCTCAGTGAGTTCTTTCTTTCTTTGTTCTTTTTCCTATCATACAAAATAGTTTATTTTGATGCCAAAGATTGAAAAACACCACTAATAGTTTCTCTTGTGATCTCTCTCAGGGTAGGAAAAGGGCAATGAAAATGCTGAAGAACATGTTGCAGGAAAGACGGGAAATGCATAGGAAACAGCAGACAGATTTCTTTGACTTTGTTATTGAAGAACTGAAGAAAGAGGGAACAATCCTAACTGAAGCAATAGCTCTGGACCTCATGTTTGTGCTCCTCTTTGCAAGCTTTGAAACCACTTCTCTGGCTCTGACTTATGCCATGAAATTACTCACTGACCATCCCTTGGTGCTCAAGCAATTACAAGTATGTTATAAATATTAAAATATTTTAATCTTTCAACTATATTTATGGCTTTCCACGTCCTTCACTTTGACCTCTACTAAATAAAAAAAGGCCCTCGGTATTGTGCCTTTTAGGAAGAACATGAAGCCATCCTCGAACGACGTAAAGATCCTAACTCCGGAGTCACGTGGAAAGAATACAAATCAATGACATTTACATTTCAGGTGGATCAAGAATTTCTTCTTCTTCTTTTTATTTTTTGGCAACAGACAATTTTTTTTTTAGTTAATTTCTACGTGTACATATCTCATTTAAAAGTCCATGACATTTTGCAGTTCATAAATGAAACCGTGAGACTAGCAAATATAGTTCCAGGAATCTTCCGGAAGACACTGAGAGAAATTAATTTTAAGGGTATGTGATTGCTGGTTTGCACAAATATCATCATACTACAAAGAGACAGTTTTTGTTTTTGATAGATATACAACCAATTATTGGACTAATTGCAAAATTCAATTGATTTAACAAAATTTATTTGATGGGACTCGAATTTAAACTATACAAACTAATTATCAACTTTTATTGGTACAGTGCATACATACCTTGTGAATTACCTCATTTGGTCTACAATTAATACATGCAGGATATACCATACCAGCAGGATGGGCGGTCATGGTGTGTCCCCCAGCTGTACACTTGAACCCGGCGAAATATCAGGATCCTCTTGTCTTCAACCCATGGAGATGGGAGGTGCGTCTATTATTTTGTAATTTTCTTTCATAAACTTTCTATAGTTTCAGAGCTGCTTCAAAGAATCCATAATGTTAATGTAGCTAGCTGCTCTAGCTACTAACTAATTAACTACCAGCTAGCTATAAATATAGTAACTTAGATTCTAGCTTACCATCATCTTTCTCTTACGAAATAGTGACATTAAAAAAATGGCCTACAGGGAGTGGAGCTAAATGGTGCCAGCAAAAATTTCATGGCTTTCGGTGGAGGCATGAGATTTTGTGTTGGAACAGATTTCACTAAGGTTCAGATGGCTGTTTTTCTTCATAGCTTGGTAACGAAGTACAGGTAAGATTATGAAACGGCAATAGTGTATCCACGTGTAAATTTAAATTGAGACGCAAAACACCCTCTTTGACATCTGAATATTTCAGATGGCGACCCATCAAAGGAGGGAATATTGTACGAACTCCTGGTTTGCAATTTCCAAATGGCTTTCACGTTCAGATCATGGAGAAAGATCAAAGGAAGCGGGAACCAGAATATACCATTACAAACTAGAAACCAAAACTCCGCAAGAGAGACTCATATGGTTGGAATTTAGACTTTATATCTTCCCAATAGTTGGCATTTTCAAGACGCACAAGGCAACACATTTATTAAGGAAGCCAGAGATGTAAGCATAACAGTCTCTTAATCAGTTTTGTTTTGGTCACTTCAAAGTTGTGCTTTAACTAGATTTTCTTTTCAATATATTACTGAAGGGGAGAAGTTTAAAAAGCATGTATCAGTCCCAAAACATAACATGCCTTACCTTGCAAAAAGGCAGTGAGGGATGGGAAGGGAAGTTTTAATTTGTAACTGTAAATTTTTCAGATTGTATCGTTTCTATGGAAATATCTTACGCATGACTACAATGAATTATATTCTAAATCCATCTTTCAGTAACTCCCCTTCCTCAATTGTTGTCCCCCCATCCCGTTAGAAAGCAATGGAAAGGAGAAGGAAGACTAGTAGAAAACGAAAAAATAAAAGAAAAGGATAAACCTGTGATTCTATGAACTAGGTAAAAAGTTGCTCTAAAACATTGTAATGCCTAAAACTAAAAGATAACTACATTAAATTATAAAATTCGGGCCACAACTTTCTCTACTCAGCCCCTCGCTCATCTAGAAGAACTTGTTTGTATTTGTCATAATTTTCTTGCCTCTCATTATCATGCTTCAGCTTCATCACTTTAACTAGTCCCTTTGAAGTGTCCCGCTCCTTTCTGCGTTTGTGATGTGCTGGATTGTCATCCATATGCTGCACAATATCCATATTCTTTTTATGTCCATGCTTGTGCTTTTCTTTCCGAACATTATGTAGATAATCAGAGTTCCTTTCAGAAAGCTTGTGCTTGTGCTCATAACTGGTCCTGCGCCTATATGGAGCACCACGTTTGGAGTGCCTAAATTCTTGCTTATGATGTTTGTTATCACGAATATGGTGGTGTACATTGTCAATTTTGAACTTACGTCTTTCCATGTTGATCTGTTCATTAGCACCAAAAATATCCTCCCACCAGTCATAAAGAGGATCAAATACACCCTTCTCATGCAAAAGCCATAATAGCACAAGCACTGCAATTCAAAGAACTTATTTTAATTTGTTCCGCTGAATTTACACATTTTAGTATACTAATCGACATTAAGTAGAAGCCATACCTGTGGGAAAAATTGCCAAAAACAAACCAAACATCATTACCCAACTCAAGCATATATATTGTATGTGGCACTTGAAGTCAAAAAATCCAGAGCATTTTTGTCTGTTCACCCACCCAAACCGAGCCATAGAAGTAGAGATTTCATCAGATAATTTGTCAAGACAAATAAGTCAATATTAGGCATAGATTATGGTTAAGTAAGGCAATGGATAGTTATTGATTTTCCGGTACCCTGCTTCTATGTGTAGGTGATTTATACTAATAAAGTTTATAACAAAATATTTAAATCATTTAAAAGAATATGAAGAAAATGAGGAAGAGGTTTTGATCCACACGCCAATAAAAGAATGATCTCAACTAAACAAACCAAATTTTTTTATCCTTCTGTTATTGACTAGAATGTTATTCTAGTTTCTACAGAAAATAATCCTAGCCTTTTTCCTTTTGCTTAAACTAATGACAAAATATTTCAAAGATTTCCTTCATGAAAAATAAAAATAAAAATATTGCATTGGAGATGTTCACAGCTAAGGATGCAGATAGGCTAGTTGGCCTATCAGGTGACTATAGCCTCTTGACATGCCTTTGGCCTGACCTAGCCAGACTCGTTTTAAAAATAGTTGAGGCTTGGACTCGTTAAAAACTCTCTTTAGAAATAAGACTAGAGCCTAGGCCTGACTTATAATCCTAAAGGCTTGGCCTATATGTTGTAATAAAATAATATTTTATTATTTTTAACTTTTCTAACCCTCCTCTACGCTCCCTCTTACCTCATTCTTTTACTCATTTTAGTTGCAATCTTCCCTTGTCTAACTTGCCAAACACATCTTTTGTTAACCACTATTTTGACTATTGCCATCATCACAATTTTCCTTTTTATTGAGTGGTATTATATAAGTGAATATGTTTCATTGTTTTGAATTTTAATTAAGTTTTTTTATCCTTGCCATTATCTTGTTTTTTATTTTCAGTAACGTAATTAAATTGTCAATATTTTCAGTTGTAGCTTCAACTATTATATCGTTTTGACTTTTCATCAACTTAAACATACAAAAGAAACAAAGTAATTATTACCTATAATTTACATAATGCAATATGCTATTTTTGAAGGCTTGGTAAGCTTAACTAGTTAAGCCAAGCTTATAATTTAGTTTGTATTAAACTAATAAGCTAAGCCAGACTTGAACTATTATACATAGACTTAACTTATTTAGGCTAAAGCATGACTTGACCTGACTCACTTACACCCCTATTCCCAACAATCAGTGCAACAGTAAGCACAAATATTCCACTTTTAGAACAACCAATCAAATAATTGTTCTTCTCTGTCATTTCCAGACATTTCAAACTATACAATTTTGCCACCAAAGGTTAGAAACAGACAAGACGAGAACAGGAAAAGGCTCCTTATGACTACGGAAACTCATTTCTGATTGACGAGTAAAATTTCTAACCTAGTGGGAGCGGGGTTCTAACAAAGAAATACATATTGCTACAATAGATCAAAGCAACTAAATACTCCCCGTGAATAAATTTGGTTTTCATTTTAAATGATACAAAATTTTGAAAAACCTATATTTCACATATATTCTAGAATTTAAATGGCATAATCTGTATAGTAGAAAATAATACCTGCAAGTCTTTCCAGTGACAAATTCTATAAGGCTTGTCCATAATTTATTCCATATGCTTTCAATGGAATCAAAGAAACCATTTATACTGGTCTCTGGCGGTTGAAAAGGCATACCCTGCAGTAAACGATGATTTAGTGATCCACAAAATCATACAATTTTGTTGTTATAACAGACTTCATCACATCACCGAGAATTAACATATCTTTAGGTAAACTCTTAGTGTATGTAAAATGCTGAGACTTCATTAATGAAAAGTCTGAAAAGTTACAGTACAAAAGCAATACCTACTCTCTGTTATATAGAGCTATCTATGTGAAAGAAAAGACTACACAATAAAGCAAGAGGTCACACACGTGACTAAAGTAAAAGGTCACACATGTGACTAGCCAAAACAAACTAACTGAATCGTAACAAACTAACTGAATAAGAAACTGACTAACTGATTAAGAAACTAACAAAAAATAACTAAAGAAAGAATAAATTAATATTCTGTATCACCCCCTTCAAGTTGGAAGGTGGATGTCAAGGAGCCCCAACTTGGAAATAAAATCATGAAAAGAAGCTGGTTGGAGAGCCTCTGTGAAGACATCAGCAAGCTGTTTGGTAGTAGGAACAGGTAACAGATGTATTAATCCAGCCACAATCTTTTCCCTGGTGACATGACAATCAAGTTCTATGTGTTTACTACGCTCATGAAAGGAAGGATTGTGAGCAAGATGAATAGCAGCCTGGTTGTCACAATACACATTGGCAGGCTTGGTCATAGGTACTTGGAGATCATGAAGAAGATATGAAAGCCATTGAAGCTCACATGTAACAGTTGCTAAAGCACGATATTCTGCTTCTGCAAATGACCGTGAAACCGTGCTTTGCTTCTTTGACTTCCAAGAAACAAGAGAGTCACCAATGAAAATACAAAAACCAGTGGTTGATTTACGTGTATCTGGGCATGTAGCCCAGTCTGCATCAGCGAAGCCGGATGGGATGAGAGTATTAGCTGCAGGAAAGAATAAACCCTTAGCTGGAGATGCTTTCAAATACCGAAGCACTCTACAAGCTGCATCATGATGAGCCTTCATTGGATGAGCAATAAACTGACTCAATTGTTGTATAGCAAAGGAGATATCTGGTCGAGTATTCGTGAGGTATAGAAGACGACCTACTAGTCTTCTATATGCAACAGGATCATGGAAGGGCTCTCCTTCTTTTTGTCTCAGCCGAAGAGATGATTCCATAGGAGATAAAGCTGGCTTAGCACCAAGTAAACCACTCTCAGCTAACATCTCAAGTACATACTTCCTTTGATTCAAAACCAGTCCCTTCTTAGAACGTGCCACTTCCATTCCTAAGAAAAAATGTAATGGACCTAAGTCTTTAATCTTGAACAAGCTGTCCAAGTGTTTCTTAACCAGATTAATCTCTTTGATATCATTTCCACACAACACCATATCATCTACATAAATCAGTAGACAAGTAAAAGAATCACCAGCAGCCATAGTAAATAAAGAATGGTCTGCACTTGATTGATGAAATCCAAGGTTCCGAAGCTCACAAGTTAGTTTGGAATTCCACTGACGGCTGGCCTGTTTTAGACCATAAAGGGATTTCTGAAGCTTGCATACCTGATTCGGTTTTGGAGGAACCACTCCTTGAGGAACAACCATATACACCTCCTCGGATAAATCACCATGTAAAAAGGCATTATTAATATCCACCTGTTCCAAAAACCAGTTCTTAGCAGCTGCAACAACAAGTAAGACCCGAATGGTTGTGAGTTTAACAACAGGAGAAAATGTCTCAAAGTAATCTATCCCTTCCATCTGATTATAACCTTTTGCAACCAAACGTGCTTTATAACTATCAATGGAACCATCAGAATTAAATTTGGTCTTATAGACCCATTTACACCCAATGGGGTGCTTACCCTTTGGTAAATCAACAAAAGTCCATGTCCTGTTTCTATCAAGAGCAGTGGACTCTTCCCTCATGGCTGAAACCCATTCATCAGAGTGCATTGCTTGACTATAAGATGTAGGCTCAATAAAAGAACTAAGGTTATGGCAAAAAGAGGCATGGGAAGCAGAGCAATGTTTATAAGAAAGAAAAGAAGAAATAGGGTGAGAAGTAGAAGGAAAAGTACCTGGAGATGATGTGTTATCTGCTAGCACTGAAGAAAGATTGCATTGAAAATCCATCAAATTACGTGGCTGCATCCTTACTCTTGTTGACCGTCTAATGGCTGATGGCAAAGGCTGAGAAATATTTAGTTGTTCTGTCTCATTTTGGTTGATAGGTAAGGATTGGACTTGGGTAGGTGTTGATAAAGGCGGAGAAATATCTAGCCGTTCTGTCTCATTTTGGTTGATAGGTAAGGATTGGACTTGGGTAGGTGTTGGTTGTAAGATAGGACTTAAAGGTAAGGATTGTTGAGGTATTGAATGTGACCATGGTTCATATGGTGGACTCTTAGGCAGGTGAGATGAAGGTGTGTCATATGGTATGGTTCCAGATATTGGGAAGATAATCTGGCTATCACTCATGATAGCGGGCTGGTCATTGATGCAGACTTTTGAAAAAGGAAAATGTGATTCATAGAAAACAACATTTCTTGACAAGAAAAATTCTTTGGAATGAAAATCAAACAAAATATATCCTTTTATACCATCCTTATGACCAAGATAAATGCATTTCCGAGCTCTTGAATCAAATTTGGTACGGTTGGCTTGAAGGGTGGAGGCAAAACATAGACAACCAAAAGCTTTAAGATGAATAATGACAGGTGGTCTTTTATACAACAATTCATAGTGTGACTTATTCTGTAATTTTGGAGTAGAAAGCCTATTGATAACATGAATAGCATGTGAAATGCAATAAGACCATAGACTCTTGGGTAAACAACCTTGAAACATGAAAGCCCTTGTTGTGTTTAAAATATGTTGGTGCTTTCTCTCCACAACACCATTTTGTTGTGGAGACTCTACACAAGACAACTGATGAAGAATTCCTTTTTGACTAAAAAACTCATGCATCATAAACTCTTGACCATTATCACTTCTAAAAGACTTTATAGTCACATTGAAATGATTTTCAACAAAAAGAACAAAAGACTTAAGATGCATTCTGACCTCAGATTTGGATTTCATTAAAATTCCCCAAGTAAAGCGGGTGAAGTCATCAACTACTGTTAAAAAATATCGATGACCATGAATAGAGGGTATAGAATATGGCCCCCAAATATCCAAATGCACTAAATCAAAAGGATTAGCAGAAACAGAAAAACTAGAAATGAAGGGCAATTTTCTTTGTTTGGAGTAATGACATATATCACATGGTGCATCTGTATTTTTACAAGAAATGAAAGGATATTGTGTCATCATTGCTTTTATTACAGAAGAAGAACAATGGCCTAAACGTAAACGCCATACATCAATGGAATTAGAATTTACAACATAAGGACACTGGACAGAAATGTTATTTGTGGTATTGATTTGTGAGTATGTATTTTCTTGGTTACAGTCTTGAGTAAGGATGTATAAGCCTCCCTTCAGTCTAGCTGAACCAATCATCTCCATGGTAGGCATGTGTTGGATTGTGCATATTTGCTGCTGAAAAGTGACACGGCAATTAGAATCTTGTGACAATTTTGTCACTGATATGAGATTGACATTAAAGTTCTCAACAAATAGAACATTGGATAAGGTAAGTGTGTTGGAAAAGTGTATGGTTCCGGAATAATGGGAGTGAACTTGGCTACCATTAGGTAGTGAAATGGCTATTGGTGCAATCTTGTGTATTGAGCATAAGTTGGTCAAGCAATGGGTTATGTGATCAGTGGCTCCTGTGTCTAGGATCCATTGTGTGTGAATGTTACCTGAGGAAGCTGTGTCAGCATTAGCCATCTCCTTTTCTGTATTGAGTGTTCTTGCCTGAACTATGTTGCTCACATGAGGAGAAGAACCTTGTTGTTGATGTTGCAAGGTATGCTGAATCATCTCAAATATAACATCATACTGGTTCTTAGTAAAACTCTCTTTGCTCTCTTGATGTGTGACACTATTATTCTGATCACAAAAATTTTCTGAATTGTCTTGAATCACAGCATTGACAGACTTAGGTCCATTTTTCAACTTGTATCCAGGTGGATATCCATGCTTCTCAAAGCATGTATCAATAGTGTGGCTAGTCTTACCGCAATAAGTACACAGCCTAGAAGGTGACCTTCCACGTCCTTTTCCTCTAGGAATAAAACGACCTCCTCTTCCTGCAGTGTGCTCTGTAGAAGAATTATAGAACACCTTTGAAACTCCATCTACACAATTAAACATTATGCCTTCAACATGCATCTGTCTCTCCTGTTGAGTGACCAGTGAAAAAACTCTGTTTATCGATGGAAGAGGATCCATGAGCATGATTTGGGACCTCACATGAGAATATTGTTCATTGAGCCCCTTTAGAAATCTAATAGAATAATCCCTATCTTTGATATTCCTCACTTCTGATGCAATAGTGCAACATGGACGAATACATTTACAAGAAGGTGTAGGCTGTAGATTTTCTAACTCATCCCAAAGAATCTTAAGCTGGGTATAATAATCTGATATTGATTTATCTCCTTGATGTAGACGATAAATCTCATCCTGTAAATCAGAAATTCGAAATATATCTTACTGAGAAAACCTCTCCTTGAGGTCTCTCCATACATCAACAGCCCTATCCATCCATAGAATTGACTGTGAAATTGAATCAGAAATCGATCGATGTAACCATGATAACACCATGGTATCGCATCTCTCCCAAGCAGAATAATGCTTATCAGAAACTACTGGAACAGGAATTGAACCATTTACAAAACCAATCTTATTTTTGGAAATCAAAGCCATAGTCGTGGCTCTAGACCAGGCATGATAGTTCTTACCATTCATAGGTGTAGAAACAAGAATGAGAGAAGGATTCTCATTAGGATGAAGAAAGAAGCGGCTTCCTTGATCTGATACATCTTGAACACGATCAAGATCTTCATTTTTCTGATTTGCAGCGGTTGAAGCATTTCCTTGAATCACAGGTCCATTTATGACCTGATCTATAACGTGCGGAGGACTCTGATTCGCCATCAAAAAGGATAGAACACTTTGGTTTCGAAGATTTGAAGAAGAAAACCAGATCTAAAAACGAAGGAAAGATGAAACGAAAATGGCGAACATCAGAGCTCCTTGAAGAGCTCTGATACCATCTTAGTATATGTAAAATGCTGAGACTTCATTAATGAAAAGTCTGAAAAGTTACAGTACAAAAGCAATACCTACTCTCTATTATATAGAGCTATCTATGTGAAAGAAAAGACTACACAATAAAGCAAGAGGTCACACACGTGACTAAAGTAAAAGGTCACACATGTGACTAGCCAAAACAAACTAACAGAAAGCATGTGACTATCGTAACAAACTAACTGAATAAGAAACTGACTAACTGATTAAGAAACTAACAAAAAATAACTAATGAAAGAATAAATTAATATTCTGTATCATAAACAATCAGAAGACTATCATTAGTTATTTTTTGTTAGTTTCTGATGAACTTAAAATATCTAGGGGAACAATTTTTACAATAAGTTCATCCCTCAGACTGATCTACTTCAATAGGAATTGTTAAGATTGCAGGGATTTAGGTATAGAGAGAAGAAAAAGAAAAGGAGATAATAGAGACTGAATATTATGTATGTGTTGTGATGTGATACAAAAGACAAAGTAATAAACCCTATTTATACTAAATAGAGGAACACTAAATTAAGGAAATAAATCATAAAATATAAGGAAATAGAAAAACTATTCCTGAGAGATCATCTAGGATGCTTTAATGGTAAGATATAATCAAGATATTATACGATATTTTCTAGATATTCTAATGGTAAGAACTAAGCTGACGACTTAATACTACTCTACTCTGTTCTTTTTCTCATTCTACTATTGATTACCTATAGCTTATGAATAATCATTTTAAGCAATTAGAAACGCAATTTTAAATGTATTTTGTAGTAATATTGCAGATGGAAGAACTGCTGGAAGATCATCTTGGTCATCTCCTACGTCCAAAATAACTTTAAGCTGTTTAAGCTTAGTCAGAAGACCAATATCGAAACATAGGCAAATTTCAGGAGAGTGGAACAGACAATTAGTTTCTATATAATCATCCAACAGAGTTTCACCCATCTGGCAGTTGCAATAGGTTTTCAAGTTCAAGATCATGAACCATTCCTGCATATGCCATTAGTTGCACCACTTCTGAATTATGATCCCTTCCATATTTTTTTAAAAAAAAGTTAGAAGGAAAAATGTTTTCAACGCAATCGATTAGCATTTATAGCATTTTTGGAAAGTTCATCTTAGTCAGCAACTCTTCAATTACAGACACCAAGACAAATAACATCAAAGTAAGAAGGTTAGTGATAGGACACCTCTGAAGGTGTATGCTAGGAAGAGTTGTAGGGAATTATTGGAGAAGGGCAACGCTATTAGTCAGAATATTCCATAAGGCTGAATCTGTTAGAGGAGAGAAGGAAATAACGCTGAGGTGGCAGAGTTGTTAGAGGGAATAAAGAGGTGCAGAGGGTGTAAGCATAGTCAGAAAAGGGTTGGGATTTGGGACTGGGAGAGAATCAGTACCTCTTCAATTGTACTGAACCTGTATCATTGGGGTGCAGGGTATTTCTTTCATTCTGTTCATAGTAGCCATTTACTTCCTTGTACTTTTCTTTCTGTAAAAGCTGATATCATAGTTGTGTACTGTTCTTTGTTATTAATACAGAAAAATCCAGTTATCTGGGCCAAAAGAGTGTGTGTTTGGTTTACTTTTCTTTTATATCTGAACCAGTCTTATCAGTTAGTAAGGTAGATAGATGGCCACACAGAAGCTTTTAGCCACATCAGAATCAATTCCATGCATTGTTGATCACATTTCATGCAAGAATGAACCCTAAACAATTCCTGGAGCATACTATTTTTTTTGTGTGTAGATCTCACCTCTATAGCAGGTCCCATCCTCATTTAGAGGGGAAAAAAATATTTTTCTCATAATATGAATAGTTACAGCTTTTAAGAACATCATAACATTGTATACTAATTTCAGTATGTTTCATTTCGTAGGAGAACAGAACAAAAGTCTTTTCCCGCTAGCTGGGGTCAGCTACATGGATCAAATGTCCAATTGAGTTCATGTTATAGAATTCTGGTACCAGAAAAGAACAAACCTGTGTTCCATTGTCAAGAACAGTTGCCGTAGTAGTAAATTGACACTCAGCTCTGTCAACTTCACTATAGTCAGAGTCCTTTAATATGGCTTCAGTCCAAACACCCAAAAAAATAAAAATACACAATGTAAACATAAATGTTTTCCTTATCCTCAGAACAGATAACAATGTATTAATCCTAAGCTTCAACTTTACCTGCACAAAAATATTTCGAGGCTTGATCTGTGTTTGGGTAGACTTTGAATGATCGGGATGTAATCTCATTTGGCTTCATTATTAAAAATTGCTCCTGAACCATGTTTTTTGTTTTTTCAAAAAGAAAAAAGAAAAAGAAAAAAAATGACCAATGGAATCATAAAACTGGAAGGTGCAAAAAAACAATTTGCTGAGGTTGAGCTTATGATTTCAGCATAATACCTCCATCAGCGTGATATCCTTGGAGCAATTAAACTGCAACACAACACAATACATAAAAGCTAAAACTATAACTTGTTGGACCCCTGGGAAAATTACAGCTATGCAAGCTTCAAATATATTTGAACCAAATTTTGTAACCTAAATAATAAAAGGTAAGCATATGGAGCAGCATGCATCTGTTGATATCCTAGTCAAGTCATGCAGTCAATTCAACAAATAACTAGAGATAATTTAACCAAACAGATATGTTTCTCCTGAACCTTATGGCTGTGCAAGGAAGATGTGATAAATTGTGTTAAACTGTTAGGTACCATGATATTAAATAATTGTGCCATCACATATCAGTCATGCAAGAACAGCTTTACCACTGCTCTGCTTCGTCTCCTTTATAAAAAAATTATAAAAACCCCTAGTTGCCTATCGGATCTTATAAGCAAAGAAATAGAACAGAATTCCACTAACACTTTCAAGCCTTAAAAATTTTTGCTACAAGTATAGAAATTAATATAATGCATATCCGACATAAAACTTAATATCAAATCAACAATCCATCGTCCAAGTAAAAGGAGCACTGGATAACAAAAATAGATGCCAACAAGCACAACATAGAACTTAATATTCTAAGAATGTGAAGAACTATGATGGAAAAATTGAGAAGCAGAATACCGTCAAACTATATGATGCTTCCACCTCACCAGTATTCTTAGTTGTGATTGTAGCCACTCCAAATTGAGTTAGGGCTTCAAATGTAGGGACACTAACACTTATAATTTTTCCCGGGCTCCTAGAGAAAAGGGAATATGTCAAACAAATTTTGAAATTTTTTACTATAAAGACAATATTTCTGCTGGACATTATGACAAATCAAAAGCCACTCCCCAGAACCATTGAAAACAAAATCGGCTGCAAAACTGAAACTTTTTGCCATCCTTTTTTAAAATATTTTCCCTGTACCATCTCATAATACAGTATACAAACGAGAGAAATTTATTTTCAATATATGTATTTCCCTTTATGACCAGGAACTTCATTGTTTCTCATTATCGGTGATCCAGATTCCAGATAAGAAAAAGTGATAGAAACTGCCCCCCACCACCCCCAAAAACAAAAATAAATACATAAAATATATAGAGTTCACCTAACTTCATATTTTATGTTTCCCTTGCCACATGCAAGTGAATGACAACAGAGTTCAACATCTTAACAATTTTGTCAGCTTACAATAAGGCTAACCAAATTTTCACAAGGAAATATTACAAACTATCCACAACTTAGGTTTTCAGTCACTAGTGATGGATAGAGTGCTTAAAAACAAGGGAAAAATTAATAATAATAGCCATGACAGATCCATATCCATGACATATGTAATTACAAAGAATGCCACTATTTTCGAAATAATATCTATACCAAGGAAATAATGATACCTTTGGTAAACATACTCTACATCGTTGGCACTTAATTCTAGCACAAGGTTTGTATTAAGAACCTCAGTAATTCCTATTGAGAAAGAATAACTCCCAGCACCCTGCAGACAAATCAAATAAAAAATCATTTCTAATAGAGGGCAGTAGGGCACCATACTAAAATAAATATATAAATTTTGCAACATAACTGGATGCTGGTTTATCCTTTCAAACTTTCCTTCCAATCCAAAGAGTGGCACCTGATTCCTACTTATTCGATTCAGGTCAGCCTGACAAAAGAAAGTTTTTTCAAATTTTCGACAGCTATAAGAAAACTGCATAGAAAGCTTCAGTTAAATTCTACTTAACATAAACATGATTTAAAATAAAGCAATTTATATGTTTATTGATGCAATTATACATGTCTTAAAGTCATAGGTTTGTGTGTGTGCGCACGTGAGGTGTCAAGTTATTAAAATTAATCCCATGATCCCTGTTTAACAACTTAAGCTTTTGGATCAAGTGGTACCTGCACATGAAAGAAAGACAAGTACACCACTAAAGAAATATATTCCATGCATGGGGAATCCATACAGCTTCACAAAAGGAAGTGAAAAGGAAGAAAATGAAACCAAAATAGCAAGATGGAGAAAATGAGTTAGAGAAAAAAAATTGCTGCTGCAGTACTGACCTCCCGAAAATTCCACAATTGATTATGCAAGCAAGTCCAAAAGGGTGAAGAACAAAAGCTTGGTTGTTGATTGAAAGCTTCATAACTAACACCAATTTTGTTACATTCAACACCATCTAAGGTAAATCTCACTCTCTCAAGCAGCATCCACATAGAAATGTTTCTCCCCAAATCCTGTGGTTGACCAGGGCCACCCTGCCATAAGAAAAATTGGCAAATATTATGTTTAAGCTTGTAAATTGTGAATAATGCAAAAGTATGTAAAAGTTATCCATTGCTGTTTTCTTCTTTAACTACACCAGTAATACCAAAATTAATGTGTGTGATCAGCATAAAAATGGGAAAATAAGGTGACAGTCATAAACAAAGTGACTAACCTAGGGAAGAGAGTAGGCAGTTGAGACTATAGGGAACACAGCGCCCTTGTAACTTGCAATATATCAACCTCCCTAAAATTATATTCGTCTAATATTATTTCATGCTGCCAGAATTCCTCATTGAATAACCACTAGAAAGTAAACAAACATAATGTGTTCCTAACCCTTATTTATAATTACAATGTTAATAACTCTGACATTTTTGGCAAGAACACATCATGGAACCTCCGAGCTTGTCCAACATACAAAATGATCTTGGAGAGGAGAAGCCCCTTTCACATGATCTAGAATGATAAGGAGGTTCATAATGCCCTGGATCAAATATCATTCCCTTCATACTATATCATACTAGCGCACCATTGACTGGAATACGCACTAAGTGATATTTTTGTACTACATATACAGTATGCATGGGAAACACAATAATGTATGCCTTCAAACTGCAAAAACAACAGGCATGACCTAGTTTTCAAGTCTGTCCATAATTCAGTGACCACTCAAAATTGATTTAGAATTAATTAACAAACACAGGACAACAAATGATTCAATCAATTCATTTTACTAGACGATTTCTCTGGTATGTATAAAACTGCTAGCTAGTCCCTTTTACCCATTCAATACGTGCAACTGATTAAACACCATTTATAAAGTTAGTTATTATAAAATAAAAATATGTTCAAAAAATTCTTTGATAAAGGCCAATAACCAGAAAGTGTCAAGAGGAGTTGTACTTGTAAATAACAGAACTGTTCAAGAAGCCAATTTAACAAACCAATTCTTTAACCTTATTCAACCTCAATTTTGCTTTACTGCTACATTAGTTCGCAACATATGCCAAGCAAAAAGATAGATTTATACTTCAACAACTAAAGTAAATAGAGGACCAACCACGGTGAAACCAGTAAAGCAAGCAAGCATACCTGCCTTGGTACAACAAGATAGAAATCCTCAAAAGATGGTATATTTGTATACCCAGCAAAATCTCCAATAAGATTAACCCTCAAAAATTTATCATCAGATGTCGCTGTTCTGTTTTCAGGACCCACAACCACTTCCTGCCAGCCAAATTATGTATGGACAAAATTCTGTGTTAGATACAAAGAAATGGAATAATAAAATAATAATAATAATGGAATAGGTTATACTTACCACCTGTTATAACCAATTTTGTTATAAATTAACGGTTACAAAATGGTATCAAGTGAAAGCCAACAATTTGATTTTGATCCAATGATAAATAAATTGGTTGTAAAAGGTGATAAGAAAAAATGTGGTAAGCATAACCTCCCCAATAATAGTATGACATATATGTGTATGCATATTTTAAGCATTTTTCACAATTTTTCCATCCCAAGCACATTATAATTTGAATCATACAAGATAATCAAAATAAATGATATTTTTACTCATTTTGCCAACTTTTAACAGCTCATAATGATCTCAAACAAACATTTGAAAACAAAAATTAGAAGAGAATGTAAATAAAATGTAACATCTTCCTTTTTTACAACAGTTGGGGGAAAAGTTTACCAAATGAATCAAGAAATGAGAAAAAGAAAGAACAAAGACTCCAGAGAATTCAAACAAATAATACTTTTAGTAAAGTTAGCAGGCAATAACGACCGCAAAAAGACCATCTATAAAGGAAGGCTTCGAAGAAAATGTAAAACCATTTTTTAATTGAGTAAACATATAATTTAATGCCAGAAAATATCCTACACTTACAATATCATCCCTTAATTTATAGTATGGAAAAATATCTAGTGTATATTTTTCAAATGTACAGAAGTCTCTACATATACAAGGAGAGACACGCATAACATTAGGGAGAAACAATTAATGAAATAAATGATCTATTAAACAGATTGATCTATCTTAGGAAACTAATGAAGTGACCAACTAATTATAGAATATTAATAAGCTGGCCTACTAAGACCAAGAAGTGAGTTATTTATCAGCCAAGCATTCAATTCTTCTTATGGCTAGATCCAATCTCCCTTACAGAATATTTACAACGAGTAGAAGAGGATATGCTCAAACAACTGAAATATTATTCTGATTCACACAAATGACATTTATATATACAAATTAGTCCTTAAAGTTGTTAAATCTACAACAGGTTAGTTCTTCTGTTAAATCTCCTTCACCAAAGTTAACAACAGCCCTGACGTGACATGTTAAGTGCCTATATATACTGTTAAATGCCATATTGGCACATTACCAAAGTCAAATAAATTGGTAACAGCTATGTAACATTCAAAACTTGGAATATTCGTTCAGTAAAGTTCGAAAAAAGTGATCCACCAAACTACATTTACTCTACCCACTCCTTTATGGTTAATTCCACACAAGTTTCACTTATTTCTATTTTTTATAAAGGAACACATACTACAGTAGTACTAAAAATTTGCTCCAAATACTTGATGCAACCACCAAAATTTGAAGACATCAGCAAATCAAGAGGGCTAGTAAAAATTGAAACCCACATTTTGCTAATTTTGTCAGTATATAGTGATGTCGCGCGATGCTTCCTCCCTTCTCTACAATTGAGGAATAGGGGTAAAGATTTCTAACCTAAAACTTTGTGACTAAGAAGTGAAGGCATTGGCATGTGGAGTAACTTGTCATGTGGCATTTAATGGTACATGTAGACACTTAAATGTTATCATGAGTGATAAAGAAACCCAGTATCATGAAGCAAGATAATTACATAATTTAAATATAATATTATTGCATAAGGAAACCAATAATTACATACCGAAACTTTAGTTCCACTTTTCACCTCTATTCGAACACTAAATCCCAATGTTCTCTGCCCAACACCAAAGACATGAAACCTGAATTGATTAAAAAGAGAGAGATAGAGAGAGGGATAAGGAAATCTGAGTTTTAACAAGTGACCGAAACAAGGAAATCATTTGACTTTTTCACATTTCCGAGGTGATTACAATTACAAGACAAAACTACACTATATCCAATCTTAAAAAACAAAGCTTCTTTATAAAATAGTAATTAATACAACATACTATTTTTCTGAGTTAAGTTCTAATTGTATTAGCATGTTGTGAGTGTTTTCTTTTTTTCTTTTTTTGGTGCAATTGTTGGGTTTATTGGCTTATGCTCTTTTCACTCAAGCCCAATGGCTTTAGTAAGAGTGAGCCCAATGACTAATTCTAGCCCATGAACCTTAGGGTTAGTTTTAGATTGGGCAGGGTATATAAGCACGCTTTTCTCCACTTGTGCCTCCTAGGGTTACAGACATCATCAGAAACACAAAGAGGCAGACGTTCATCATCTGAACGGTTGCCCACACGACTCCCTGATCCCCTTGAGTCATAGCCTGGAAGATCAACCATAGAGCGGTATTGAGTCGTGTGGGCAACCGTTCAGATGATGAACGTCTGCCTCTTTGTGTTTCTGATGTCTGTAACCTAGGAGGCACAAGTGGAGAAAAGCGTGCTTATATACCCTGCCCAATCTAAAACTAACCCTAAGGTTCAGGGGCTAGAATTAGTCATTGGGCTCACTCTCACTAAAGCCATTGGGCTTAAGTGAAAAGATCATACGCCAATAATCTTTTGGACACAAACTTGAATTCATCAACCCAAGACTATGTAGCCCATAAGCCGCCATCATCTGATCATACAACCCATCCCTTGTCTCAAGCTAGCCTGGGGATCTACCATTTGTCACTCATCAAGGCTCCTGATACCAATTGTTGGTACTATTGGATTTATGCGGAAGCGGTTTAGGACCTAGTACATTGGTATGCTTACTGAATCATCCTCGTTTCACGATTACCTCTTGGTGCGCAGATCTCGTCTAGAATCTTCCCTTATTTATGCGGAAGCGGTTTAGGACCTAGTACATTGGTATGCTTACCGAATCATCCTCGTTTCACGATTACCTCTTGGTGCGCAGATCTCGTCTAGAATCTTCCCTTATATGATTCCTCTTCACGAACTGCTCACCTCAGCGCCGCAACACGAACAAATCCCTTGATGCTGGACTGTGGCAGATCTTCCAGACTATAACTCAAGGGGAAAAAGGAAGTGTGTGGGCACTCTCTCACTTTCAGGGAGATGACTATGCATCAGCCTCTGCAACCACCAAGTGATAACCTTGAGCGGCTGATGACTATAAGCAGAGTATATATATGGGTTCCAAGAAACCCTAACCCAAAGCAGAATGAACCTTAGGTTTCTTGGGCTCTTCTTACACACTAGGCCCTATTGGGCTTTAGTGAAAGAGCAAAAACCCAAAAGCAATGTGAGTGTATTGAGTAGAACGTGTATTTAACATAGATTACTAGTATAATATAGATAGGGGCATAATACATCAGCACCAATCAAATTATTTATGCTAAATTATGCTCTACTGTGCTACATCTCTATCCTTGAAATCACACCAAACTCTGTTGGAAGTTATTTTATTATTACAACTAACACAATTTTTGTATCTTTTGAAATCTGGAACTAACAGAAAAAGAAAGATAACTTGAAATTTCTTCATGCACAATGATCTATATGTATATACGGTTGGTTCAATATAAACATGGTCTCCATGTGTTACCTCTAAAAATCCATAAATCCAGGATAGCGCAAATCAATCAGAATTGGAATAAAAATATTGGGGAACATTGAAGCTTACCAATCACCTGGAAAGCGCACACAGTGTGCAGTGTTGGCCTTTCCTTTTGTCAATTTGTCAACTAGTTAAACAATTTCACCCAGAATTGTTAGTTCCACGTTTCCTAAAAACTCAAGAATGCTGTCAACATGAAAGCACTTACAAAAGTTTCCACATGATGAAGGCATCCGCCGCTGGGGTCCACATGGACAACATATTGGCTAAATTAAAGATGGAAAGAGAGAAATGTTAAACATGAATCAGAAGTGAAAGGTGAAATGCCAAAGAATAAGAGGAAAAAATCAGCACAGAATTGTTCTTCTTTTTGAATAATTTATTTTATAATTATCATCATAGCCCATAGCAGAAAAATTGTAATTGACAACTTAAGATTGAATTCACAATATAGTGTAATAGTTTAAAATATCATGAATCAAAAAAACAACGGTATAATTTTATTTTCAAAAAAGGGTGAAAATACCAGAGAAACTGGAAATTCTCCTTACAAAAGGAGCAATAATAAAAACATAATTTCATGTGTGTATAGGCACATCAATATCATCCATCACAAGGAAGGCAGGGAGGGTAGCGAAGATAGCTTCTCGGCTGACCAATTACCTAAATAAAACTAAAATTAACAATTTACAAAGTAAAGACTCTACTAAGTGTGTCAGCTATGACTATCAATGACCATAAAATGTAGGTGTTCTCACAATTAACTGATAGTGTTTCAAATGCAAATAAGATGATATTAACATTAAAAATATTAAATACTCAAACACATGCCTCTTTTCTTCGTAGTTACAATTAACCACAAACTTATAAAGTAAAGCCAACTTGGTGAAAAAGGCCACCTGAGTATTCTCAATGATATGACCATCTTCATCTCGCAATCTGCATCACAAGTACCAGAAACTAAGCAGTGAATTCCATATTGTCTTAGACTATAGTCAGTCTCTAGTTAGTAATAAAATATGGCTTGCCTCTCGCATATCTTCACAACATTTGCACCAGCATCTGGCTCACATTTGCGTGTCTGAACATAATACTCTTCAGGTTTATAAGGAACATCCTGTTAAGAAGCCACTCAAACTTAATCATATAAAAGATCAAACTACATCGACAACAATCCTCTTACAATCATTGGCTTTGTAAATGGAATTCTCCAAAACCATAATTAAATGATAGATTTCAAAGTTCTCAATAATTATTTCTTTAAAAAAAAAAAAATTATTGTTATCGCATAATCCAACAATTAAAGTGGAAGAAGTACTATGTACTTGGCTTGCATCATTCTGTAAGATAAGATGCTGTAAAAAAAATGAGTAGTTAAAAAGAAAGGCTAACATGAGAGAAGTGTCATACCCGTATGTACGTTAACTCATACAATGCATAAGCAGCAGTTTTGTTGACCGTTATCACAGGCGGAATCCGCAATGTCTGCATTTTGGTGGTTGAATTTTCTTCCACCTCCACCAATTCTGCAATAATCGAGGCCTCTCCTCCACTCTGCACCGTAAAACAACTTCAATATACAAAAAATCACTCCGTAGCAATGGTTAATTTACTTAACCGAGCACAATGACCTTGACTTACCGAGCCACTGGGAACAGCCATGTTCACTACGATTTTGGTAGTGCAATTGAGATTGTCGTCGGAGTTGGAGTTCTTCTCGCACTTCTCGAGCTTCGATTTAGAGATAATTTGAACTCCGGCGATGTGGAGCGTAAGAAAGCGAGAAACTAAGAAGATGATTATGGTGCATCGGAAAAACAATGCCATTTTTGGTGATTAGGGTTTTCAGTTATCGACTGGTTTTCTACTTGCCGTTACAGAGATTGGAATGTCTGAGCAACCGGCAAAACAGAATGAAGGCGGTTTGGCGGTTTTTTTTTTTTTTTAACTTTTCATTTTTGGTACGTTGAAGGGCCACGCCACGGCCCAAAGTGAGGGCTGATTCTCTCTCGCCAAGCACTCCACGCTGAGCTGGGAGCAAGGATTCTGACAAGTGACAAAATATTCATATGAAATTTGGAATTAGTTTTAAGAAAATAAATTTATTTTCTATGTGGGGTTTATATTTTTTTCCTTTTTTTTTTCATATGGGTCTATGCGGGTCTCATGCAATTTTATGTAAGTATAGGAGATAAAATTTATCTCTTAGAGTATGAGAAGCATTAATCCTATTAAATTTTCATCCACTGTAGCCGTTCCCATCTAATTGTAATTTTTTCAGCATATAAGAGAAATGCAAGTTTTCCTACAGAGAGAGAGAAATGAATGGGGTCCACCTTAAAGAAAAAAATAAAAAATAGAAAAGTGATTGGCACGGACATCGAATTGAGAGTGGTAAGAGGGGATATTTTTCATGCAACATGAGAAATCTTTTTCCCATAAGAATAATATATTTGTAATTGTTATTCTATATTTTCTCAAAACACTTTTTTAATTTCATTTTAATTATATTTTAAATTTTTAAATAAAAATATTTTTGAAAAATAATATAATTTTTTTAAGGTATTAAATTTGTCCATTAATCATTAATTATTTCAAATTAGTCCTTTAAATTATTAAATTAACATAGTCTTTTTGACTGTCAATTTTATTTTTCTCATAAGCTAATTTGGTTAGAGTCGTCAACTTTGGTGACATAAAATCATTAATACCATGAAGGAGTCAGGTAAGATTAATCCATTAGTAATGTTAATTTAATAGCTTTAAAAACCTATTTAGAACATAAAAAATATAAGATTGATTTTATAATTGAAAAAATAACAAGATGAATATACGTTTTTACCCACTTATTTTTATATAATAATAATACCTTGTTACTTATTTTTACTCAGGTAATTTTTTACATATATAATTTTCAATGGAACATGAGATGTTTAACAAATCTAAACAATACAATTATTTTTTTATTTTATTTTTCTTTTGGTGAGATATGGGGTGAAACACCCCATCCAAAGAAATAAGAAAACTAAGACTAATAAATAACTAGGTAAGAAATCAAGTTACAGAGCTAGGTAAGAAACCTACGAAGGCCATATTAACTAAGACTAATAAATAAAGATTAGGGGGAGGAGACCAAAGATGACTGAAATTGTCAGTCAAAGGATGATCCAAAGAGAAATTTGTCAACCAATCGATACATTGATTCCCTTCTTGGTAAACATGTTGAAGTCGAACTAGTCAATCCCGTGCCAAAAGCACTCGTATTCGATTCATGAGATAGAGCTCACGAGTGGGGGTGTAAACGGGCCAGGCCGGCCTACAGGGGCCTATGGCCTGGCCTACAAAAGGTCTGATCTGCCCTGGCCTATGAGGTAAATAGAACAGGTTAAGGCTTGTGGATTAGCCTATTTAGAAACAAGGCCGCAGGCTGAAAATAAAATGCCTGGCCTTTTAGCCTGTAGGCCGGCCTGTTTAATATTTAAATAAAAAATATTTTATTTATTTATTTATTTATTGTAAAAGTTAGATAACTTAACCTAATATTTAATATTTATTTGTTGTCATGAATTTTTATAATCTGTGTTCTTGATAAAAAATTTGTTATAGAATTTTAATAATTTGGACCCAAACTATAAAATATTGTTTAATGAATGAGATATTTCATTTTTCTTTTAAATTTAATTTTGAACATGGTAGGCCTAAAAGACCTCATAGGCTATGTAGGCTTTTTATTTTTTAATAACAGTGCAGGCTTGGCCTTTAAATTAAGCCTTTGATAGGCTTATAGGCCAGATAGACTCAGTATTTTTTTGTGTAGGCCTAGGCCATGAAGGCCAAAGCCTGACCCGGCCTGGCCTAATTACACCCCTACTCACGAGTATCATCACCACATTTGGTAAGCACCCGCAATTGCATTACTAGAGTCACTTTCTATTATCACCTTCCTATATCCCTTATTCCATGCCATTTTTATCCCTTTTAAGTTTTTAACATCCTCCAATACTCAATAACCAATGTCGAGCAGTGTCCTATGTTGTAAATGAAATCTCCTAGCCAATGTCTAGCATTGTTCCTAAACAAGCCTCTACAAGCAGCCAAGCTTGGATTGCATCTAGATGCACTATCTGTGTTGATTTTCATCCAATCCACTTCAGGTGGAATCCATGAAACAAACACATCACAGCGTTTCTTAAAAGGAGAATTTATCATTTCATGTCTCCAATCCTCGTTGACTTGAGATGAAATTCTCAAAATAGAAGAGCCTATGTAGAAATCATTGTTAACATTTTGTCCATGTCGTACTTGTGCGTTCCTCCACTACCACATTTGGGAGCATTGCTAAGAAGAAAATCGTGATCCAAGTAGTGTCATATATTCTGGTATCCGCTTCCATTAGATTATATGACACTCAAATTTCACCACTTTTTACTTATTTCAATAGAAAATGTATAGTTACATCCATTAAAACAACACATCCCATATTGAAAATTGAGAAAATAATTAAAATTCATTATGTGCTATGTTAATATTTTTAGTACAAATGATATCAAAATACATTATTAACAAAACATACAAAAATTAAATTAAATTAAATAAATGTTATGGAAATATTGTTTTCGTTAAACACTTACAAAAAATACATTAAAATAAAATAGATTTTTTTTATTTTTTTTGGATAACAATGAAAAATAAAGACACAGAGAAAAGATAAACTAGATCCTAACTAGTCTGGGCATGGCAATGCCCCTTGAGTCGCGAGCTACAAGGCTGCTGCATTCGAACGGAGGTGTATCAAAAAACTGGGTCTTCCAACTTCCTTCCATAACATGGGTAGCTAGCCAATCTGCAACGCTATTGGCTTCCCTATATGCATGAGTAACAACGAAGTGACCATTTCCATTGCTCATAAGATCATCAGAAATGTTGCTGACCATACTGTACAGAGGATGATGTTCCTTACAGCCTTCCCTAATGAGATTATGGGCAACCATTGAATCTGTCTCAACCCAAATACGTGTAAAACCATCCACCCAAGCCATTAGGATGCCAATTAGGATCGCCCATAGTTCCGTACGAAGCACTGTCCCAGAGTCAAGGTACCTGGAGAATCCTTTGATCCAACGCCCAGAACGGTCTCTCCAGTGGCGTAGCCACCCTTAGGCCAGGTTGTGTTGGTTTAAAAAAAATTACTTCTTATGTACAAGGGGCAAAACTTTTTTATTTACAAACTATACTATATTCTCCCGCTAGAATACAAATTTTTGCAAACTACACTATGTTCTTTCAGGAGAAGATAGTGTAATTTGTAAAAAAATTCCAAAAAATTTGTAAACGGATCATGTCCCTATGTATAAATATATAATTAATTATATTTAACTAAGATTAAATTTATAATTTAGCACCACCTAAATAAATAAAATTATATTTATGTTTTTCAATCAGAAAAATAAAACCTAATATCCAAACCCTTTTACCTGACCCATTAATTAAAATCACTTTCAAAGTCCTAATTTGTGACTTACAATTGCAATAATGTTCCGTACTTAAAATAGTTCATAATGAAGGCTCAAACTACTCTCAAAGAGGAGATGCTACTTACTTAAAATAATTCGTAGTGAAGGCTCAACTTATTCTCAAAGAGGAGATGCTACTGCAGCTTATAAGATGATCACTTCCTTTGAGTTTATCTTTAATTTATTTTTGAGGAAAAAGAGATAATGAGCATCACTGAAATTCTTTGTCCAGCATTACAACAAAAATCTCAAGATATTTTGAATGACATACAATTAGTTTCAAGTATAAAATAGCTTATTCAAGAATTAAGAGATTCTATCCTTGAAGATTTTGTCAGTTTAAAACAGCGTCATTTACAATTTTAGGTATGCGTTTTTCTATTATATTTTAAATTATTTATTAAATGTTATTATGCATATATTTATTATATTTGTGTGTTTTGAAATCCTTAGGACAATGCTTGGTTCATTACTTATTGGGATAGGTTATTCTACTTACCATATTTTCTGCATACCTTTGCTTACCACTCTTCAATACCATTGGATCAGAATCTCAATTACATTTATTATTTCTCTCTCCTATTAAGATTTTGATCTAACGATGTTGGAGAGTGATAGACAAAGGTAGACAAAAAAATGGTAGATAGAATAACTTATCCCTTACTTATTATGCTATAGGAGGAAAGTGAAATTCTTATGTTTGAAATGCGTAGGTGGATCGACTCATCAAGTTCCCGTTGAAATAGGATCAACACAAGGAAAAGCATTTGTCATTCGTTGGTTATTAGGGGCATCCCAAAAACGTCCGGGTCGAAATATGGCTTTCAAACTAAGTTCCGAATTAGTGGATGCTGCCAAAGGCAGTGGCGATGACATACGCAAAAAGGAAGAGACTCATAGAATGGCAGAGGCAAATAGAGCTTTTGCACATTTTCATTAATCCATGAATAGGATCTATATAGACACATAGACCCGTAGATCCATACATCTCGACATCTCGGAGAAAATGAAATCTGGATAAATACCACTACCTATTACAGGTATAAGTATAGAAATCGAAATAAATAATTCTCGAGGTCCGGAATCAAAAAAATAAGAGTTTGGTATATTAAAAAGCTTGTATCCATAAAACATCTGCCGTAAGATGGATAATAAATAAATAGGGGTTAATATAATTCCAATTGCTGTTATAAAAGTGATTAGTATTTTTGTCATTAAAATATATTTTTGGCTGGTAATTATTCCAAAAAAAACAATTAATTCTGAAATAAAACCACTCATGCCCGGCAATGCAAGAGAAGCCATTGATAAAATACTGAAAACGGTGAATATTTTTGGCATTGGGATAGCCATTCCGCCCATTTCGTCAATAGTGTCTTTTTATATGTTTGCTTTGATATATAATCATTGATAATTGTTCATTTGAATCTTCAATGTTATCTGATATTATTTAGGGAATAAGAAGAATAATGTTATAGGAAAGTTGTTAGGTTATGTTATAGAAATAGGGATTGTGGAACTCATATTTGTTCTCAAAAAATAAAAAAACAAACCAAGTGTGGGTCCCACAATCTCTATCTCTATAACATAATCTAACGATTTTCCTATAACATTATACTTCTAATTCTCTATTACTTAATACATAATTTAGATAATTATGTTAGAATTTATAGTAAATTTTTTTCCTGATTAATTTGTATAATTGTAATAAATATTTTGATAATTTAATATGTCAAAAAAATTTGGCAGCACCTAAAATTTTGGTCTGGCTCTCTCAACACCCCCTCCCCCAAACTAGTTTTTTTGTCACAAAGCCATACAAGACCCATATGTATTATAAATAAAAAATAATACTTAGAGAGTATTTTATTAATGTACATTTTTATTTTTTTAATATTTATATCAATATATATAATAAATTTTTTTAATTTACTATAAATTAATAGAGGAAGGATATTCTTACTACTAAAATTTTTTACTACTATCTTATTACCTATCTAATCATCATTAAATCAAAGAGAGAGAATGTTAAAAAGTTTTTGAAAAAAAATAAAATGTTTATTCAATGGTGATTAGATAGGTAGTGAGTTGGTAGTAGAAGATTTTTGGTAGTAAGAATATCCCCTCAAATTAATATACTTTACTTTCTGTTTGTTTAGAAACTTAGAATGATAACTAGAGAAATTTGGAAGATGAAAAAAGATATTAGTGTTTATCATGTTGTAGGTAGGGATCTAAATGGTCAGGAGGTATAACAAGGACCTACGACGGAGTCTATATCAGGTCAGACTTGACATATTATATATAATCAAATAAAATAGACTCAGCCTTTCAAAAAAATCTATTTACAAAGCATGTCATATGCTTTTTTTATAAGTCAAGCCTATAATAGTATGTGTTTTAAATATAATTATTATTTTAATAATTTTGAATACTAAACTAATATTATTTTAATTTTTTTAATTATTGAATGTCTAATAAGTTTAAACAGGCCTAGGCCAAGATTTTTATTTTTTAAATAAAGGTTAGATTTGTAATTTGGACCTACACAATGCTAATAGACCAGGTCACGACTAAAATATTATACACATGTCTAACATATTTAAACCAAGGCTGAATCCATTTACATCCCTAGTTATAGAAGAAATTTTATTTCCTACACATACAGCTCGTATATTTTTTTTTCTCTCTTCTCTTCATATGGTCTCATATGGGTCCTACCCACTTTTGTGTGTGTAGGAGATAATTTCTTACAATATAAGAAACATTAAAGATATAAGAAATTTGTGAAACGTCGAGTAAAGATATAAAATAGAAATAAAGTAAAAAAAAAACATGTAACACCTTCATGGGATTATTCTATTAAAGAGTGATAAATATATGTTTATACTTTATAGTGCAAGGGTTTTACACGGTAAGGTATAAAATGCGCTAAATATAATTAAAATTATTTAAATTTTTATCCCTCTAATAAAAACTTCTTTTATTATTTAACAACGATAATTCTGATCTCATGTCGCAACATGTCGTTAGCTGATTATATTGGTATGTTTTATTTTTAATTTATCTTCTCTTTAAAAGCATGAGTTTAGTTAAATATGTTTATTATTTTCGTTAAAACTTTTATTATAAAAAAAATATTTTTATAATAAAAAAATTAAAAACTTTTAAGAGGAGTTTTTATGATGTATACCAATTTTTTTTACTCTCCATATTTATTTTTACAGTTTTACCAGCATTCTATATTTGTATTTGTAAATTTTGTTTTATTCTAATAAACTATTTTACATAAAAATATTTATGCAATTACTGCAGATAAGTTATCTGCATTTACTCCTAAAACGACGTCATTTTAGATTGTAACATAAAAAATTTATAATTATAAATACTATAATAACCCTGAAATAAATTAAAATTATAAAAACATCATGATTTCCATCTCAAGACGACGTCGTATTGGGCTTATTGCAGATAATTTATATGTGCACAAAAACCTAACCCATTGTTTTATCTCCCTCCTTTAAAATTATCAGCACAAATTTATATAATTACCAAAAGAAAATTGATTTTTCTTTTTTGTATAATGTTAAAAATAAATTGTTAACTTTAAAAAAAAAATTGTCAGACTCTCAATTCTGAGTGGAAGCACGGTTGGCCTGGCTTAATTATGAGCCTTTATGGGTGGGCACTTCAAATTCAAAATTGGAGGATATCTATCTTTCGTAAGTATGGCTTTTAGAAATATCATGTTTGTTTCAACATATTTCTTCAAAAATCTATCTATCTAGGAAGTATGGATTTATGAGAAACATAGATATGCTCACTGTTCAAAAACCTAATTTGAAGGTGGGATTTTCGGAAAACCAGTTATATCACCTTTAATGGACTGTTGATTTCATAAAACTACATAATTTTCCCAGTAAAGTTTTCCCCACCAAACAACTTTTTTTTTACATTTTTCTACATATTTCACTTTATCCATCTTTCCAATCATTTCTTTATCTATTATATTTCCCTACTATTCTAAAAAAATTTCCCATATCAAACACCCCTTATTATTTTCTGGGACACAAGTCATGTTGTGAGACCAACCACTTATAAACAAATAATAATAATAAATGAAGGGATTCCCCAATATGTTTGTGCGAGGCAGAAACTGTTATTTTTTTTATTTTATTTTTACAATGGTTTAAATTTATAATCTCATATATATTATTCAAACCCCTTATTACTATATTGATGATAGTGCCTTCTCTTTTCCCTGTTTTTTATAGGAGGGGAGATATTCTTACTACCAAAATTTTGTACTACCACCTTATTACCTATCTAATCACCATTGGATCAACATTTTCTCTTTTTTCAAAAACTTTTTAACATTCTCTCTCTTTGATCCAATAATGATTAGATAGGTAATAAGTTGGTAGTAGAAAATTTTGGTAATAAGAATATCCTCCTCTTTTTATTGATAAATTGGCCTTCGCAAGCAAGTACAGGTGGGAATATGGATCGAACCCGACGGATTAATTTGTCAAAATGGGGTGGGTTGGGTTACATATTCCAATCCACCAACCTACCTTAACCCGCCCCATTGGATTGTGGGTTAAAATGGATTGACGGAGGATCGGGGCAGGTTGGCACGTCGGGTCATTTTTTTTTTTTTACTATTAAGTAGTATTTTATTTATTTTTAAGCTTTTATAATATCTAATTCTTTGTTATCTTTAGAGGTGGCAAGGTGGGTGGCCCGCCCCACCTCGCCATCAACCCGCCAAAAAATGAGTCAGCCCGCTCCGTCCCGCTTTTGAAGGTGGGCCAAAAAACTCAGTCCGCCCCGCCCCGTTTGGCGGGTTGGCCCGCCAGTCCGAGCTTATTTTATACTGACCCACCTCGGCCGGCCAAAAAATGAGTCCGCCCCGCCCCACCTTTGAGATGGGTTGAAAAACTCAGCCCGCCCCGCCGAGCCGAGCCCGTTTTGCCGGCTCTAGTTATCTTAGTACTCTTTAAAAAAAGTATAGAAAAAAAATTTTATTTATGAAAAATGTAATTTATGTATGGAGATACAAAAAAAAGTTTCCAAAGAATATCTAACTAAATATTAGCATACATGTGATATGACAATAAGTAATATTATAATATTTATAAAATATATTTATTTTTTATTTTTTATTATTTAAACGTGTTGACCCGCCAACCCACCATAAAATGAGAAGGGTTAAGATTTTCAACCCAAATTCAAGTGGCAGGACGGAGCAGACCAACCCACTTTTGACAGATTGGTAGAGGGGCGGATCGAGTCAACCCGTTTTGCCACCGCTACAAGCAAGCTATCATGACAGACCAGCACCCGCTACATTTTCCTAACGTTGCGTTTTAAGTAGGTAATGTCGTTGACAATGTGTTGCCACAAAATTGGTTTGTTACTCGTATATTATCACTTTCTCTGTACGTCTTTCCCGTTGTCCCTTCGTGTAGTGCATAAGTTGTAAAATAATTGAATATTTCTTTCCAAAAGCAATTGAATATTTAGTTGAGTGTAAGCATCCTACTGGCTACACTTCCCTTCGTTGCTTCCATTTCAGCTAAACACATTATGGGGTTTTTTACGAGATACATTTATTCTGTCTACAATCTACATATGAATATAACAATAACAACAATATTATTTTATACAAAAAAAAAGTTATACAATAATTATTACAATGTATAATAATAATTATAGTTGAAGAAAAAAAATTGAAAATCAAATAAATAATTAATAAAATGTAAATCAGTTAATTTTTTCGTAATTCTTTTGGTAAAGTGATGTATTTTTTTTAAAAAAAAATTGTTAGTAATATTGTTTTATTCGGGAGATCATCTTATATATATATATATATATATATATATATATATATATATATATATATATATATATATAGTACATATATCTGCTATTCAACAAGTGTCACTTAGATAAAAAAATCTTTTTCTCTTCTTTTCATATAAGCATAATAATTATTCTTTATTTTTTATTAGATCATTTAATGAATGGTATGATAGTAGTACCATACCCAGCAATAGCGTTTACAAATTATTCTGATAAGCCAATAGTAGTCGAGCACTGTCCTCTAAACTAAGGAGACGTTTGGTACAGGAGAAATTTTTATTTGTCCGGAAATCTCAATTTTTAAAATTTTGATTTTTACATCCAATTTATGATAATATCCAGAAATTTAAAATTAAAAAGAATTCAGTTTCTCGAGAATTTCAAAAAACGCCGCGTACCAAATGACCCCTAAGGAATTTTTTAAGGTAACCGGACCATTTTTTTTAGGTAATCCTTTTTTTTTTTTTTTTTGAAAAAATATACGCTTCATCTCTCATTTCTTTAAAAATTCTCTCTCACTCCTTGTTCTTTACTATTTTTGGAATTAAAAATTATCTCTCACTCCTTGTTCTTTACTATTTTTGGAATGAGACCATCTCTGCCGGGAAAATATTTTCTATGCTCCAGGACCGTCCAATGATTTGGTGTTCCCTCTCACGACACTCATTTTTACTTTTCCTTTTTACCCATATTATTTTTATTCTTTTCCAATTTTACCCTCACAATTACACTAAAGAACCACCTAAATAATGGTGGTCCCGCCCCACAAAAAATTCTCTCCTGTACCGGAATCACTAAAACAAACCTCCTAAACTAAAAACGCGGCAAGGTCCCGAGAGACGCAATTCGTTGTTTCTTCCGGCAATTCAACACCTGTCTGCACAGGATAGCTTTCCCTGCCGGTCTCAGACACGTGGCAAAGAGCTTTTAGACCCAACACGAAAGGGCAAAAAAATAAAATAAAATAAAATAATAAATAAATGATATATGCAGAAATCAAGTGAGGGGAACTGCAGAATAAACTAATGTAGGCGCAACCTGTAATGCGCATTGCACACTCTGGCGACTTCAATGGACGGAGAGGAGAGAGAAATTAGTGAGTACGAAGTTGTGGTGGATCGGTGTCGGAGCTTGGAGAAGAAACAGGACAAGCTAAGGGAGCAGTTCGATGAACTGATGCAGGAGAAGAAGCTCATGGTAAGGGACGATGAAGAGGTGATCCAAGATTCAACCATGAGTTTTCTCTCCGGTTACTTCTTCACTGGGAGTCCCTATGCCAGCGTGTTGAAGTGCATAGGCCACGCCGTTCATGTCTACAGAGCTTCCTCCGGAGAGATCATATACTGGTAATAATAATATAGATAATATATACTACTGCATCTTTTCTTTTTCTACAAAAAGGTTTCCTCTGAATCATTTTTTTTTTTTCCTTTCTGGTAACTTTCGTCTTTCCTCTGAGAATATTCATGACGCTGCACTTTTTAATGAAACAGTTGAATACTGTTGGGAAGGGAAGGGAGACACAAAACGGCGTCGGATTTGATGACGCTAAATAAGATGCTTTTTGGTTGTAAAAGTTTGATATGTGTTCGATGAAAAGCTAGTTTCATGTTGTCGTTTAGAGCATTATTGTTTGGGAATCTAATAAGTTAATTAAGTGGAAATGTTTTCTTGGTTGAACATGTTTTAAATGATTCATGCAAGCATTCCCAATTCCGCCACGTAGCAAATGGAAAAGACTCATGGGGCTTCCTGAACCATTTGTGTTGTGCATACAGAATGTTTAAACATTTCAAGCGGAGAATGGTGTGGCTAGATGCCTAGAACTAGAAGACCCTGTGTGTAAATCTTCCTTATCAAAAAGGACAATAGTGTTCAACTTTTTGGTCCTCTGATGAAATTGGGCATTCTCTTGGGAGTCCACAAGATATTGCGTTGCCTTTGGCCTTTGCTTCACTTGTTAGAAGGCATGCTTGGCTTAACGAGTATTGATCAAGTTTAGCTAATGTGGATCACTTAAATACCATGTTCCATGAAGGTATGTCCGCATACATGGATCTATATACTTGGAAGGCAAATGAAGATCAATGCAGAACTGATAGAAGCTGATTTGTTAGTATGACCGACTCAATCCATTGTGTGACCAAAATCATTAACAACCTATAGTAAAAAAAAATACTCGACCTAAAGGGGTTAATAAGGAGAGGGCAAAAGTAAAAATCTCTAAATCCTCCTCAAACAAAAAGCCTGCTAGGCTTGAAGCTTGAATAAAGCTCAAGCTCAATTCCATTTGATGAAAGAGGCTTAGGCATAATGTGAAGTAAGCATTCGATCTGAAACTCTAAGCTGGCAGGTGACAGCTGAAATTTGGCTTTTAAATATTTCTAAGTCTAGTGTCTGCCCTCCGCTTTCTAATTCAATGGCAATCAAATCCAATCTTAAGATTTAACCTTTTGTTTTTTTTTAGATTGCTTTTGAGCCAAACCTAAATTCTTCGTTTCAGGAATCACTCAGCGGAAACTCTGTATGGATGGAAGGACAATGAAATCATTGGACAAAGAGTAGCTAAGTTCCTAATTAGTGAAGAATATTATGCGCCTCTACAAAATATTCTGGAAAGATTGATCAAAGGAGAACCATGGTCTGGGCAGTTTCCCTTCAAGAAGAGGTCTGGTGAAGTATTCATGGCAATGGTTACAAAAACTCCACTTTATGAGGATGGGGAGCTTGTTGGTATTATCACTGTTTCTAGTGACGCAGCTGTATTTAACTCTATAGATTCAGAAAATCGAAGAACTTATCAATCTGGTGCTAATGGCCAACCTGGAGTACAGAGGTTAAACTTCAAAAGGATTCAATGGCCTCCACGGCCATTGATTGCACCAATGCCACATATTGCATCCTCTGTTTCGAATCTGGTTCTCATATGTTTCATTACTACAGTTATTTATGCTCTTTTTTTGCTCTTCTCTATTTGGATTCCATCTTATTTGCTGAAATTATATCAAATTTAATATCTACCAGGCATCAAAGTTTCTCCCACGCCGGCATACGGATGACACAGTTTCCAGGAATACTTCAAAAGATGCAGATGATGAAAAGTTAGAGAAGCTTAGCACCTATGTATGTCTCTGTTAGCTTGAAGGTGTATCTGAGTAGCTATTTTAGTTTGAGAATATTTCAAGATTTTTTGCTCCCCATTTTGAATTTCAGGAAACAAAACCTCATTCAAGACATCAAAATAAAAAGAATACAACTGTCGGGGAGGCCTCTGAGAAGGATGACTCTACTACTAGATTTGGCCGACCTTCTAAAATTGTAAATAAATCTTCTATTTTGCCTTTTATTAGTTACTCCAGTTGCCTAGTTCCTGCTGTAAGACAATGCCAGGAACTCAGAAATTTAGTCAGACATGTATCTGTATTCATTTTGGTTTGTATTAATAAAGTGATATTTCATCTGAAAGCATAAGTTGGAAGCTTAGATACCAAACTAAATGCAATCCTCTTGTGTATTTCCATTTCAAAGTATGCTAGCATATACTGGAAGTCAATATGAATTTGTGAATTCTGCATAGGTTAGATCTGTAGTACATAATATTCATTTATAAATTTGTGTGCTAATGAACCTTCTGTGTTACCTTTATCCGGTTAAGATATATGATCATCTGTATGATTAAATCACTCCAGGCAGCCAGAGTCCTTGCTAAACTTCAAATTGGGGGAAGTGGAAAATATGAGAAGGATAATGGAAGTCTTAATAATCATTGCACAACTGAAAATTCAGGAAGCAATAGACTGAATAATGAAAATGATTCATCTGGAGGATCAGTGGCAGTAACTCCACCCCACGATGTTGCTAAGGCAGTGGATGAGGAATTAAATCTCCAAAAGTGTAATTCTTTACTTGCTATGAAGATAGTAGATACACAAGTTTGTGCACAAAGAAATTCCAGTGTTTTCAAACATAGTTCTGCTAAACCTTTCTCAGGGGAGGGGTATGAATGTTTTGGTTCTTGCATTCCCGAAGACCTTAAGATTACGTTGCCATTTTGATCCAAAGAAGTTGGAGCCAGAAGCTACAAATATGGTGATAGAAGATGAAGTGCAAAAGCAGCAAGAGGGGTTGCAATTGCCTATTTCAGGGGAGAGTGTAAGCAGCCATGAAAGTTCATCAAGCAAAGGAGATAATGAGTCAAACTCTGTTGTAGAATGTGAAATCCATTGGGAAGACCTTCAATTAGGAGAGGAAATTGGACAAGGTAATTAATCTATTGTGCATTTTATGATTCCTAAGTTGAGAAGTGTGCTAAAATGCTTTTATTTGTTAGTATGCTAATACTAGGCTGAAGTTCATTGAGTGAAGATTTCTACAAAGTTGTATATAGAAATTAATAATACCTCTTGTTTATGAAGCAGTCTCAGAATAATGCCGGACATCTTATCAATTTTTTCCTCTTAATAGCCTAGAGTCCCTTATGCCACAAGTAAACTCAATCTCTTACTTTGAGTGAAAGTGGGTAGTCTCATAATAATGCTTCAAGATCTTGAGGTAGGACAATAAATTTCAAAACATAACATCAACATCTTTATCCCAAACTAGTTTAGATTGGTGGTGGAAGAACCCAAATGAAAATGAAGATAAGAAGAGGAAAATAAATAAATAAAAAAAAATTAAAAAGAAACATGTGAAAAAAATAGAATGAGAATGAAGATAGATAAGAGAGAGAAAAAATAAAAGGAAAGAAAAGAAAAAAGTAAAAAAACAAATAGATAGAGAAAATAAAAATGGATCAATGAAAGTGAAATATAAATTAGAGAAGAAAATAAATAAATGAAGGGAAAGATAAAGAAAAAGGACTAGATGGGGAGCGTCTAGAACATAGGAAGAAAAATAGGTTTACACCTCTACAATGCTAATAGTTTTCCTCCAATCGTTTTAAGACACATCATTGGTCAATCTAATTTCCACTCCATTAAATTTTGTTTTACTATTTTCCCCTAAGAAAGTTTCGGCCGACCTCTTCATTTGTTTGTGTCAAGCTCTTGGTAACAAATTTTCACTCTCACGGGAGCATCTAGGGGTCTTCACATTATATGCCCAATGTAACATCCTTCGATTATTAACCGATGAATGTTATCTACGTATTTTGCACTTTAATTATATATGAATTTTATACCAAAGACTCGGAATGTAAGTCTTATTAAAATTGACTTTTATTCGAGAATCTCTCTTTAGGGTTTTACACCCAAACCATCTCAATTTATGTTCTCTTATCTTTTCGTCAACCAATGCAACTCCTACCTTTCGTCAAATATTTTCATTTCTTATCTTATCCATCCTTGTACGACCACACATTCACCTTAATATCATCAATTCTGTTACTCCCATTTTGTGCTCATTTGCCTGTATGCCGACCAACATTCAGCTCCGTGTACCATTGCAGGTCTTACTGTTGTTCTATAAGACTTTCTTTTGCCTCAAAGGAATTTTCCGATCATACTAAAACCCTGATGCATTGCATCATTTCATCCAACCTTTGATTCTATGGTTTATATCCTTATCAATCTCTTCATCCTTTTGCAAAATAGATTACAAATATTGAAAAACATCTTTCTTTAGAACCTCATGTCCAAGCAATTGCTCGGAATCTTGATCTCCATCTCTTTTCGAAGAAAACTCACACTTCATATACTTAGTCTTACTTCGACTTAGCATAAGTCCTTTAGACTCAAACATGTTTCTCCACAATTCTAGTTTTTTATTAACGCCAGCTTTGGACTCATTAATCAGCACAATATCATCTACAAATAGCATACAATATAGCACTTCATCTTGGATATCTTTTGTTGTTTCAACTTTCATCCATAACTAGAACAAAAAGATAAGGACTCAAAGCAGAATCTTGGTGTAAACCTATCGTGATAGAAAAATAACTTGATGTTCCATTACAAACCTTCACACATATAATAACACTATCATACATTTCTATGATTGCATCTACATACTTTAATGGTACTTTTTTCCTCTCAAGAACCCACCTTTGAATATTTCTTGAATCCTTATCATACGTCTTCTCAAGATCAATAGACACCGTATGTAGGTCTTCTTCTTTTCTTGATATATTTCCATCAATTGTTATATCAGGCAAATACCCACCATGGTACATCTTTTTCGGCATAAATCCTAATTGATTTATAGAGACCTTTGTCTCTGTTCTCAAGGGATGTTCAATAATTCTCTTCCACAACTTCATAGTATAAGTCATAAGTTTGATATCTCTATAGTTAGAACAATTCTGGATATCTCTCTTATTTTTGTAAATAGACACAAGCATACTCTTTCTCCATACTTCAATAGGGAAACCATCGGGTCCCAAAGAATTATTAGTCTTCATCTTCTTTAATGTCTCCCTAACCTCATGCATTTTAATTCTATGCACAAACCGTCTATTCAAATCATTAAAAGCGTCCTCTAAATCCACCACACTTTTGTCGCTATCCCCATTAAAAAGGTAGTTAAAATAGTTTATTAACCTTTCTTTGACTTCTATATCTATTACCAAAAGATTTTCACTTTCATCCTTAATGCATCTAACCTGGGTCAAGCCTTTACTTTTCTTATCCCTAATCTTTGCAAGTTTATAGATACCTTTTTCACCTTCTTTGCTAAAAAAAATTTTGTGCAAATTAGAGAAAACTTTGCCTCTAGCATCTTGCACTACTTCCTTAGTATTTTATCTTGTCAATCTAAACTTTTGCAAGTTCTATTCAGTAGTATATTTATCCAAATATCTAAATCATCCCTTCTTTGTTTATTTTCCTATGCACCTCTTCATTTCACCATCAAGTTTCCTTTGTTTGAAATTTGTTCCCTTTACTTTCTCCTAAGACCTCCCTTCCCACTTTTTGGATACAAATAGTCATGTCGTTTCACATTTCATTTGTTTCTCCATCTAACTATCATGGTTCTTCTTAAAGCATTATTTTCTTGAACTCTATTTGTTTTTCCTCCTTTAGCTTCCACCATCTTACACTTGGGTTATTATCACTCTTCCGCATTTCTTGTACTTTGTTTAATCAGACATCTAAATCCACCAACTTATGTTGCATAGTTACACATTCTCCAGGGTAGACTTTACAGTTTACATGAGGTTTTATCTTTTCTTCTAGCCATAAAGAAATCAATTTGGCTATAATTTTTGCAGCTACGATAAGTGATTAAATGTGATTCTCTTTTTCAGAAAAAATGTGTTTGCCAGCATTAAATCATAAGATGGTGTAATGTTCAAGATATATTCTCTAGCCTCATTTCTAGTCCCATAACCAAAACTTCCATGAATGTTGTCGAAACCTCTACTGCTTTGTTCAACATGTCTATTTAGATCTCCTGCTATGAAAATTTTCTCCTCACGTGGTGTCCCCATAAAACCTCCTACAAATCTTCCCATAATTGATTCATAAGATACTTGTAGTCCAACTTGGGGGGCATACACGCTCAAGATATTGAAAATTAAATCACCCACTACCAAATTAACCAAAGTAATGTGTCACTTTTTCTTCTGATATCAGCAACCTTGTCTTTTAAACTTTTATCAATCATAATCCCCACCCATTTTTACTCTTGTTTATACTTGTGTACAACAACTTGAAATCAATGTCTCCCACTTCTTTAGCATTTTCTCCAACCCACTTAGTCTTCTGCAAGCAAACAATATTCACTCTTCTTCTAGCAAAAACATCTTGCTAACTTCCTCAACTTACCCATTGAGGGGTATATGTTCTAGCTTCCCAATTACATCCGTATCCCTTGGGCATTTCTTGCCCGCCACACTCACCCATAAGCGTGTTTGGTACTTGTCATCAAATCCGGGTAAAGATGTAGCGCCTTACCTTGGGGCAAGGGCCATAGCCCATTCTTCGGTACATCCGAAGTCCGATGCAACACGTCGGCGACATCACTAAGAATGGTTCGCTCCAACTAAAAATCATAAGGGGTTCATCTAATAAAAATAGTTGTTTTCTTTTACGGCCGGATTATTTAGTCTAACACCAACCCTTCTCCTTTACCCTTAATTGGAATAGGCCATGCTTGCATCCATACATACACACATAGGTGGAGTTTAGGACAATAAGTTTCTGTTGTCTTAAAATAATTAAGATCTTATCTGCATCTTTGTTATGATATAGAACATGAAATGATTTTGCATATTATTATTTCAACTAATGATATCAGACTTCAGTACAGTTTATTTTATTTTGCAGGTTCTTATGCTGTTGTTTATCATGGAATATGGAATGGATCAGTATAAATGTAACATATTCTTCAGTTGTCGTAGTAGGAGTATTGACTTGCCATCTGCCCTTAAACTTATTTTCTTTTCATCAGGATGTTGCCGTCAAGGTTTACTTCGGGAATGGATACAGAGAGGAGACTTTACAAGACTACAGAAAAGAGGTATCTCAAGTTTTTCTTTCTTGCTTGAGATAGAAAGCAGCTGATCCCTGGATCTTTTGTGTGCATACTTCAGATTGATATAATGAAGAGATTGAGACACCCTAATGTATTGCTTTTCATGGGGGCAGTATATTCGCAGGAAAGGCTTGCCATTGTGACAGAGTTATTACCTAGGTAAGATTTAGGACGACTTCATCTAGAACTTGTTATATTAACTGTTAAAAAGGACTTAGTTTAGATGCACATAAAATACCATGCGTCCATTGTATTTTTACGTCATTAGATAATAGATTTGTGTATTATTGAATATGAATCTCTCAACTTCTTAGTTTAAATACCATGCATCTTTTTGTTTTTCTTTTCATAAGGAAATTATTGGGAACCATCGTACATTGAATTTATTTTGCACGGTAGGGGAAGCCTTTTCAAAACTCTTCACAAGAACAATCAGACTTTAGACAACAGAAGGTGTCTAAGGATGGCCCTTGATGTTGTGTGTTTCCTCTCTCTCTCTCTCTCTCTCTCTCTGTGGTATGTTATTAGCAAGCTGGTGGTTTGCTGAGCCTTCATTGTTGCAATGTCATAAATCACATTTTTGTTCATTGCAGGCAAGAGGTATGAATTATCTTCATCACAGAAATCCCCCAATTGTGCATAGAGACCTTAAGTCTTCTAACCTGCTTGTTGATAAAAACTGGACTGTCAAGGTAATGATTGCTTGAAAATGTATTAAGTAGTCCTTGGAAGATTGAATTTCTACCAGGTGATACATGAGTTTTTGTTTTTTCTCAGGTTGGAGACTTTGGCCAGTCAAGGTTGAAGGATGCAACTTTATTGACTACAAAATCTGGAAGAGGCACCGTAATGATAGCACTCACTTTTTCACTTTTTACATACAAAGCATCTGACTTGAACAGCTAGTAACAGTAAAATCTTTATTTTAGATTTAGTTATTGTAGTTATGTTGCTCTCTGTTGCTAACAAGCCCTTTTTCTGTCAAAATGCAGCCTCAATGGATGGCCCCTGAAATCCTTCGAAGTGAACCTTCCAATGAGAAGTAATTCCTTGGAGCTGAGACTTACAGATTGCGTTCAGTCTGGAAAATGTTCAGTAAACTTTCTGAAAAATTGAAGAGATTTGAAAAACTTTTGAGGATGTTTCCAGAAAATTTTCCAAACGTTGCTTCTTTGTAACTATTTTTTAATTGTCTTGGGGAGTAGCTCAATCAGCTTTTAATGTCCTTATAGGGGTTACGATCTTATGTTTGATGAGAAACTTCAGTATAGCTGCCTTAGAGTTTTCTCAATCATTATTCTACCTTGTCCAGTTTCAAAACATCACGATTTTCATAGTTATTCTGCACTGCCAAGCAGTGCCTGGATCATATTAAATTGGTAATGCCGTTTGATGCTTCTGATGTAATGACATAGCTTTTATTTTCAAAACAGGTCTGATGTGTTCAGTTTTGGTGTCATCCTCTGGGAACTAATGACTCAATCTATTCCATGGAAAATTTTGAATTTCTTTCAGGTTTCTCTCTCTCTCTCTCTCTCTCTCTCTGACACTCACGGACACTCTAGTTTACTACACAGATTACTCAAGCTAATAATGCTACTTACACGTACTTTCACATACATCACCTCACATTACTTTGATTAACCAACTATCTAATTTCAAACCTACTACCTATACTTAACCACCAACACGAAAGTGATTGTGGCTGTTAAAGTACATGTAGTTTGTTGGTTAATTAAAGTTATGTTAGGTGATATGTATGAGAGTGTGTAAATAGCATTATTCAACTTAAGCAGGAAGAGAACTGAGCTAGTGAGCTCCGTAGTCATTTTGCTGTAACTACTGTATTTCATTTAAAAGGTTGTTGGAGTCGTAGTCCTTGTGAATAGATTTTCAATTAGGAGAATTTCAGAATCCTAAACTTGTTTTGGGGTTTATGTTAAACGTCAGATAAATCAAAAGTGCAGGCCCACAATTGAGTGGCAAACCGCAAAACATTCTTTCTTCCAAAAGTGGAAACAATTCAAGGGAGAGAAATTCAAGAGAATAGCTGGTAAACTGTTGTTATTGGAGTCACTGTTATGTATTAAATTCCTGATGCAATTGTGGATATAAGGTAACTTGAGGCAATGTTGACCCATGAAATGCTTCTTTTTTTAGGACTGGCTACTGAATTGCAGGGGAGGTTTCTTCTTTTGGCGAGGACTTGAATTGAATCCATCTTCATCATTGACAACGAATACTTGATTCGGACGTTCCTTGGTCTGTGGTACTTACTCCCTCCATCGACCCTATTCATTGATTGGCTTGCACCCTGCACCTCATTTATTGTTTCTTCTCTTCTATTCCCTATTTGTCTATGTACATTAAAAGGTTATCCAGTTTGGCTTGTCATTATATGCAAGAACAAACACCATAAAACCCGCCTTCTACTTGATATGTATCAATGGAAAGTCTCGTGTGAAAAAAGAAAAAACATGATATACTCCTATGTGAGTATCACAATCATACAAAGATAAATTATTGATTATGATTTTTTAACTATTTATTTTAATATTTTCTCTATTTCTTCCTTTATTATTATGTATGGTTATAATTCTCAATATGATCATATCATATATTTTTTTATACGGGAAGATCAAGATCCCCTTCAAAGTGGATAAATACTTGGAAACCAAAGACAATTTCAAACAGGATTTAAATTTAAATAACACCGGCATATACCTATGCAATTATTCTTGCGCTAATTAGTCACACATTATACACATATCTATATGAATAAATTTAATTGGTAATTTTTGGTTTACATTTTTTAAAATTTTAAATATTTACCTTTTTTGGAATATGAATGATACAAGTATAAACAATGATACGAGTTCAATTTATATATGGGTTTAACGTGTATCATTTTAAAGAAATAAATTTATGTCTTTTTATTCCTTCTAATTATGTACCGAGGGTTTTCTCTTTACGTCAGCCAACAAATCCTAAAAAGTTTATGAAAAGAGAGGAAAAAAATACTTTCATATTATAACTATGGATTTAATTTTTTGACCATAAATAAGTTATCTATGTCATTTTGGGTTAAAAAATTATAATGAGAAAGATTATTATAATCCTGAAATAAATTGTAATTACAAAAATAGCTTGATTCCTACCCGAAACGATGTCGTTTTGGGTTCAATGTAAATAATTTATCTATCTTGATTGTAGAGAAAAAATGAACCCTGTAACTATATATTCCGTGAAATACATAATTATAAGAGATGAAAATACATGATAAATAATTTTTCCTTTATATATACTGAGTATCTATTTAAGCTTTCCTGCCTTTCCAAAAGTTCATCATTGATTATTCACATAATCTAGTTAGTAGAGTGACTTGGAATTATCTAGCTAATTTAATTAGATTAGGGTGAGCGATTGATTATATAAAAACGAGGAATAGAGTGCTACTATAATATTTTTTTATAATATATTTAATTACCTTTTAATAATTATTTTATAGTACTTTCGTGTTTTCTTGAGGGTATTTTTTACTTTTTAATTAGTGTCTAACTTTTAAGTAACAACTAATTTACTAAGATTTTGTGGTATTAAGAAAAAACTATACCACGATGCAGTTATTATCGGATTATTAAAAATTATGAGAATTTATAATTTTTTTGTTACATGCTAAATTATTTTTATGATTGATATCTTTTTAACTGTAGATGATTATGATTGTAAGCAATTCAGATTTTACAAAATTATAAGAATTTATATTAAATAAAAAATATAACATCTTTAAAAATATATTAGAAATGATTTTCTGACACCCTATTTTTAAAACGATATATCACCGAAAAAACTCTATACTATATGTAGTAAAAGCAAACTAGTATATTCTTGAGAAAATTAAGATGATATAATATTTATATTAAATGATAAGAGTTTAAGATGAGATAATATATATCAAATGAAAAAGGTTTGTAAATTAATTCAATAATCACATTCATTAATTAATTAGTTTTCTAGACATAAGTATTATGATAAACAAGCGATCCCTACTCCAGTACCTATATTATATTTTAATTTTATATTTTATATTTTTAATATGTTAACAAATAATCTTAAGTATTCATTGACAAATTTCTAATTATGTTTAATAAACTTTTAAATATTTATTGTGAAACTAACAATAACTCATTTGAGTAAGATACCATATTGATTCTATATCAACTTCCTAACTAAACTCCCACCGTTGATTTTTTCATAACCTTTCGAATTTTATAAACAAGGGCTACATAGATTAAATAATTAAAAGTATTAAATAATAATAAAAACCTATTTAAATTTTTTAAAAAAAATTATTATTTACTCTTTTAAATCATTAAAAGTATTTAATAAAAAGTACTAAGATATTTATTACATAAACTATAAAATATTGACAAATACTAATGAACATTCTTAAAGTATTTGTCAAGAACTTTTAAATTTTTAGTATATTAAATGCTGCTTTTTCAATTAAATATTCTTTTATTTCTTTAACAAATATTTCTTAATGACCTTTAAAAAATATTATTTAACCACCATTTTAAAGATTGAGAAATGATTTGTCATTTTAAAGGAGGTATCCTTTTAACAATTTATAATTATGTATTACAGGTAGTAAATAGTTGTAATATTAAAAAAAAAATCTTTTTTTCAACTCTGTTTGCTAATGTGAAAAGTGAAAAAAATATATATAATTTTAATATTATAACTATATACAACTATAATATATAGTTATAAATTGCTAGAATGATATTAGATATATTAGAAGAACAAATTTTTTGGATCCCAAAAAGAAAAAAGAACAAAATTTTAACCCTTTAAAAATGGTCAAATATGAACAACCTGGTGGTTGGTCGATTAGGTCG